>PVKE010043342.1:0-13411 GCA_004027555.1 Craseonycteris thonglongyai | reverse complement strand
AAAAAAAAAAAAAAAAAAAAGAAGTTGCTATTTTAGAAAGTGCTTTCTGAAGAACATGACATAATGTGGTATGCCTAGACTAAAACCAGGATTTATAAAAATGTTAGAAACATTACTTCAATTTTCTGATAAAATGCATATAACATGAGTTAAATATTAGATAGAAATCAATAAGAAATGAAAATACACAGTGATCAAAATTCTACAGTACTATATAATCATTTAAATATTAGTTTTAAATATATACTAGTTAGCATTGCTAATAAAAAATATAAGTTGATTTATTAAATTTCACAGTACAGTATCTTGTCTTTTCCCAAATGTCATCTCATTCATCTCTGGGTAAATTCCTGTTATATTACTTGTTGCTATCCTTAGGCAGTTTCACAGTTCATCATTAGGATTCAATGTAGATTTATAATACTCACTAGTGCTTGGTTTAAAAAAATAACATTTCCTCTCCTTAGCATCTTGTGTGTTTCATGTAAATACTGTTGTTCATGTTAAAATAACACAACCTTCTTTGCATTGGCTGCTGGAAAACTCAGAGACAAATCCACAGCCATTTCTAAAAAATGGAGATGACTTAGTGCATTCTTTTCATATATTAACCTTTTCTTCCTCATACCTTTGTATTTTCTTACTCTGTTACTAGTACTATAGATACATGATATTATATTTGTATTTGGATATACATCCTGTTACTAGATTTGTGTATTTAACATTATGAACATATGCTTCAAGACTGCCATAACTTCTGCCACATATAGAACATTTGTTCTAAGAGGCATGATGTACAGAACTGCAAAGCTTGTTTTTTCTTGAATCTGATTTATAAATGTTTTCTCAAATATGATCTTTTCAATACTGTTTGAAATTTTACATAAAAAAATAGAAAGGGATCTAATAAAGATGTTAATATTTATTGAGCACTATACTAGGCAGTATATACATATAATCTAATTTCTGCCCCTATAATGACTTTAGAAATGTAGGAACTACTTTTATCCCCATTTTACTGAGGAGAAAAATGAGATTCTAAAACTTAAGAGGTAGCTTGAAGTTACATTGTTAAATGATAATGAAAAATCTTGAACTTCACCTTCTTGTAAAATAAACCACTGAGGAAGCAGCTATTTTTCATGTAGCTGGCATGTAGCTGTACTATTGATAGCCTACAACTTTCTTGGTTCGTTCTGACACTCAGAGATTAGTCTTCTGTCACTGGAAGTCACTGAATGTCACTTGTCCCTCATTTGTTCCCAGTTTGTTAAAGGTTAAAAACCAAGGAATGGTGTATGGAAGATGGGTAAGGGAGAAAGAATTTTAGAGACAGTGAATTCTTTATAGGATCAGGGTCTATGGAATAGTGCTGAATATGGTCTTTTTGCCCTGGAAATTAGTCCTTGAAAACTCTAGGGAAGAAGTAAATAGTATCAGAAATGAGTCTTAGGTCTTAGATCATTATGTAGTTTGATGCTTTAGGAGTAGTATTTCTAACTGAAATGAATGAGTTGGGGGCATGCCGAACTCTTTCATTGGTATGGCTCAGTCTCTCTGATGGCCTTAGCATACTGAGAATTTAAGTTGTTGCTTTTCAATGCCTAGAATGAGAGCTAGCAGAGTAAAATATTATTGGTGAGTACATGTAATTTTTTCCTTGATAAACCAATTTTCTGATCATTGTGATGGCAAAATTAATGTGTCAAATATCTGTGACAAAGACTGTGCCAATTCTTGCTTTACCTTTACCTTTATCAGGAACATCCCTTGATGTTAATATTTTGTCTTCATTAAAGGAAACAACTGTTGCCTAAAGTGCTAATAACCAACACAGGTCCATTTTGAAGTCTGTTGAGCCTCTGAGTCTATTTTACAGTTATTTTTGTTTGTTTAAGTATTATGAATAGGCAATTCATCTTTGAAATGGGAGCAACTTTTATAACTTTATCTGCTAATGAAAACCAGAAGTCTCTGAACTATCCCACCTCTTGGCCATTTAAGTGGCTTATGATAAACTATAAATCCTCCTTTCATCAAATGTTCTAGAGATTCATTTTAATGATGCCCACAATCAGTTGATAGTTTATCACCACAGGGGCCATGATTCAGTTTTGTGGAGGTAGTAGAAGAAAGAATTGCCAATACTTAGGAAAACTTGATTTTCATCTGGGCAATATGAATTCTCCATTCACACAGCCATAAAACATCTAGGAATAAAAATGTTCCAGCATGAGATCTGTCGTGGAATAATACCGGATAAAGACTATTGGATTGGAGGTCAACAGCCTTAGTGCAGTTGTTCTAGTATAATGACGAACTAGCCGCCTACCTCGGTGACGTCATTTAACTTCTCAGGCCATCCTTTTTATTTGCTAAGCAAAAGTCTCATTTGCTAAGGTTTTCTTCCTGTCCCAACTCAATGAATGACCCGCTCCTTGCTACCCCACCTCAGCTTCCCTTGAGTTCAGAAGTGTGTCCGTTGCTATCCCTGTCAGTGTGTGAGTGCTTGTCCATTGATCTATCCTGAGAAATAAGCACTTAGCTTAGTTAGCAAATAGTTGACGAAGACTGATGTTTGTGAAACTGTTATGGCTTTAGTTGCTCTGGCAGCATTTTTTATTATCACATCTACGTTTTATAAGTATTGGTTAGTGTAGAGGGGACAGCAGATTATTTTTCCCATAAATGTTCTACATACTGTAATCCTGCTTCTTAATGAAATCAGTCATTTGGCTGCAATTGAAGAAAAATGGTTTTGAGAGGCTCCTTTAAAGAAAATCAAAAGAATGAAAAAGCTCAAAATAGGTGAGGATAACAAATATAAAGATTTTAAAAACTGATTTTTCTCAGTCTTGAACCTAGTCATTTTAATGAATGAGTTTGATGCCATAACATACTATTGGCACAAAAGTAATTATCTGGAAACTAAAATTTTATTTTAACAAATGCATTAAATATTTCAAATTTAAGCTGACAGAGGCTATTCCTGTTTTAATAGATTAGTCAAAACCAACATATAGATAAGTTGAGCTCAGTGAGACTGTTTTCAGAATTTTTTGCATCATATTCAAAAGTTATAACTTAATTAACAAAGGCTATAGGTATAAAAGTACAAATAAACTCCATTCCTTTCCTGTAGTGCCTCCCGTCCCCATTTATCCCCACCAAGTTCTGAAAAGTCTGCGGTTTCTAGATTGTAACATTTTCAGACTTTAATTTCTAAATCCAGTTCTTATATGGTGTTGTTAGAGAATGGTGTTGTTTTGTTCTACTGAAACTCTAAGTTGATATTCAAGAACAATTCACCCAAACTTAAAAAAAAAAAGGTATCTTTTCCAGTTTTCTTAAAAACCTAGTAACTATTTGAGTGCTCTCTAGAAAGGATAACAGATTACAACCTTTGATAACATAGAAAGAAAATGCTAATACCACAGTTTGAAATCTGCTAACAGGGACTTTCTTTAGGGAACAGATATTAAAGTACAACAGAAACTTAATTGCAAGACTTTTCACTTGTTAGAAATATTTGCAGTAATGTCGGTAATAACTACAATAAAGAAATCATTGTCTGGTACTGCAAAAAGAAAAAAAAAAGAATAAAAAAGCAATTCCTGTTATAGACATACTAAAGGGTCATGTTTGTATAGATTTTATTTTGGAAAACCCTAATCAAAATATGTAGTAAGAATATTAAAGCAATGCTCATTTGTTAGTATCATGTTGACTACAAGTGATTCACCAGAGAGCTGTCAGGGTTGCTCTTTTTCCTGGTCTGGTATAAAAAGTGTCACTAAGCATATAATATTTGTGGAGAAATGTGACAACCGTTAAAAATCACCAGCTTCTTTTATTGACTCTTCCTTTGTTTTCCACCTGCTAAGTTCATGGCATTGCTTGAAAGCTGAGCTTCATATGAGAAATCCAGATATTAGATTTATCTGGAGACTGAGTCCTAATGATGTCACAAGACCGAGGATCAATAGAATAACCTGTGGCAGATCAAATAATCATTACAAATGTTGTTTGTAAGTCCTCTTGCTATAGGGAGCAGAAAATACGTTAATGAAACAGAATGAAGAGTGGTATCATGAATTAATTTTGGTTAGCCATCTAGCTTCTCTTGGAAAGTAGGGAACACTTTGCAGAGCTCCAACTATGTGTAAAATTCTTTACATACAAAATTCTTCATTTGTTCTCACAACACATACCGGTAGATGTTACAGACATAATTATACTTTTTCCAGAAAGAGAGAAATAAAGGATGTTTCCTAAAGCCATTCAGCTAGAACACGGTGGAACCATGATTGCAACATAGCTCTGAAGAGTTTGCATCCCATGCACTTTACCACATCATTTTTCTACAACTTTGGTGGACAATTTAAAATATCCTTTTATATAAATTTCTAGGCCAAAGTAATATAAGCAAATCTTTATCCAGTGCTTCCCAACCTATGGGTTCTTTGGGGGCATCCAAGTTAATATAAGGCATCACCAAGTTTATTCATAAAGTACTATCTGTAGACAATAAAGATGTTGTGTATACTATTTACTAAGTGTAAATGTATGATTTGTGAATAATAAAATGAAAGTTCAATTATTAATCACCACTAGTTCTTAGAAGCCTTATTCATTATCATTTTTATAGCCCATTATTATGAGAAATAAAAATGGGAAATAAAAACTTTTACTGAGTACCAGCTATACGCCAGACACTATTTCTGGTCCTGAGGAGATAGCAGTAAAGAAAATGAACAAAGATTCCACTTTTGAGGAGCTTAAATTCTAATGTTACGTATACTGTGTTATAATGTCTGTTTGTGGTACAACTAGAATTATTTTCTAAAATAATCTTGGCCCCACCTGAAGGTAACTCTTTTGTCAGTTTTCAGTGGAGTTGGAGTGGGAATTAATTCAGCCTACTATCTAGGAGCTTTCCAATAGAAATGACTTTGGAAATGGATTAGACAAACTGTCAATCAGAGTCAGCCTTATGCAATCCCAACACTCCAGGGAATTGGCAGAGAGTATAACCTTGGTGATCCAACTCTTATCAAAACTTGCTCTTTGAGAAGTAATATTAAAAAAGATTGCCTGGAGTGTATTTATCCCAATTCATCTAGTTTGCTAAATAGCATACGAATATATCCCTGAATAAAGTTAAGCAATCAGAAAGCTGTGTGAATAGAGTGTGTGGTTTTGATGATCTTTTTGAACTGCATTTATTAAATTGTGCTTTGGCATGAATTCCCAGTTGTGCATGGTTGGGGCTCTATGAAAAAACTCTATGGAGCTCTCTGTGTGATGTAGGGGTATTATTAAGGATGATGCCCCCAAAGTTTCTTAGTATCCCCTCCATGACAATTGTGGTCAGTCTTTAATGTAGGAAAATGTGTGTTTCTCTGGAACAGCTGGTATATTTTTATCTTATGTTCTATGATCATTTTATAACTGATCATATTTCTCACTTCAGTTTGTCTGAGAGAGGAATCGGAACTTAATTTATGGCCCATCTTTAATTCTTTTGCAGAAATGTACACATTTACTTCCGAATTCTTACTCTCTGGCTTTTTCATAATATATGAGCCTCATTTTCTCTATTCCCCAATTTTCCTCATTTAAAAAGTTTTATTTTACCATATGGATTTTTATAAGCAACCACAAATACTTTGGGGAACAAGGCAGGCTATATATTTATTAATGAAATAAATATAATACTAAGAGTTAGAAGAGATTTAATGAAGTAAAACACTCTAAGCCCTCTGCCTTAAAGTCACACCAAATGTAAACTAACTGTGTTAGGAGAATGCCTTCCAATTTTGTTTAAAGCCTAGAAAAATACCCTTTGAACCATCTGCAGATTCCTGTCTCTTGCCCCCCACAGTTTGCTTTTCTCAAGGCTTCTTGTGTCTCTATAGAGGCATTCAAACAAAACAGCTTACCTGAGACAAGAAGCTAAGCAAATGAAGGTAGAAGTGCATGATATATCAGTGATATCTATAATAATTTGAATTTTACCATATACATCTTTTTAAAAACCTCATTTTTTGTGTCTCTAAGCATCTTTAATTTTATTATTTTTATTACTTTTTTAAGATTTATTTTTATTGTTTTTGACAGAGAGAGACAGAGAGAAAGGGGAGGGCCCAGAGCAGTCTCCATAGTTGCATGTCATTAGTTTTCTACATAGTTTACATTCCACAGGTAGGCACAGGGCTGCTCAGGGCAGAAAGTGGCCAGGGGGCCTCCCCCATGGGAGGCATGTCCCTGTGAGCCAGGAGGGGCCTTCCATAAAAGAGGCTCACCCCAGTGAGAACTGAACTGGGATCACACAGTTCAGCATATGGGTCAGCATGGGCCGGGGCCAAGATTCAATCCTTAGTCCCTGGGCCTGCAAGACAAGTGCTCAAGCTTCTGAGCCATCCCAACATCTCCTCTAATAATCTTTATCCTAGGCAACAAATGAGATAAAATATTTTGAAACCTACACATCTTTTTTGCATTATATATTATCTTTCCTATAGGTTACTTGGAAAACTCACTTAATTTCAGTTTCCTATAGAATTCATATAAATAGGAATGCTTGCTTATATAGCAAAGCAGGTATTTAAAAAAACCACTCAGTATCTAAGTTACAGAGACCCAGACACATGAATATAGAACTGCCTTTATTCTCTTGTCATGCTAGTCTATTTTCATTTTTAAAATAAGAATGTCAGTCATGTTCAGCTGTCAGCTTTATTGGAATATTAACTTTTTTAAGTAACTGATGCTTACAGGAGGTTCCTTTTGAGTTCATTGGACTGAGGACAGTAGATCTCTTAAGCAAAATTTAGACTGGGAGATGTACAACCCTCACAGGTCATATTAAACTTACTTTCCCCTCATACAACTGTAGATCTTTTCACAGAGCACAATTCATAGTTCTCTGTCGTAACGAGGAGATTGTACATGTAAACAGGAGTTTTCTCTTGTGGGGCGAGAGAGAAATTGAGCAGGATGTGAACCAGTCTAATAAAACATGAATTTATGGGTGTTCTACTTCTGAGACCACTCTCTGTCTGTTAGGACCAGCCCTTCCAGAAACTTCCCCGCAGCAGAGAAGTGCTGTTGTTTTTATTATAGTTAATAAATATGAGATTTTTTTTTAAGAGAGTACAAGGATTGCAGAGATCACAGCAAACTAATGCAGCAACATCAGTGCTCATGTGAATTAGGAAGAACCAAAACCCAAGATGAACATTCTGTCAGAGCTTGCTAAAGTGACATTTATTTTGTCCATAAACTTGAAACAGGGACACAGCATTTCCTCACAATATTTTCCCTCTTAATGTTTTAGTCAATTCTGAACCAAGCATTAATCTTGATAATTGTCTGCATATTTACTATTTATTCATATTTATTAAATTTGTTGGGGTGACATAGGTTAGTAAAACCATATACATTTCAAGTGTACAATTCTATAATACACATCTATATATTGCACTGTGTTCACCACCTAGAGTCAATTCTCTTTCCATACCGTGTATTTGACCCCCTTTTTTCTCTTCTACCCCCCCCTTCTTACCTTCTAATAACCACTAAACTATTGTCTTTGTCTATGAGTTTCTGTTTTCTTTGTTTGCTGCTTTCAGCTTTATATTTCACGTATGGGCGAAGTCATATGGTTCTCGACTTTTTTGGTCTGTCTTATTTTGCTTAGTGTGATAATTTCAAGATCCATTCATGTTGTCACAAATAGCAGTATTTCATCTTTCATCTTTTCTTACTTCCAAGTAACATTCATGTTATAGATGTACCACATCTTCTTTCTAATCATCTATTGAAGGACATGTCATCTGAACAAAAAGTGACAGTTTAACTTGTTCATTCCCATTTTTGGATGCCCTTTATTCCTTTCCCTTGCCTGATTGCTCTGGCTAGAACTGCCAATACTATGTTGAATAGCAATGGTGGCAGGGCGTATCCTTGTCTTGTTTCTGAATTTAGAGGAATGGCTTTTAGTTTCTCATCATTCAGTATGATAATAGCTGAGGGTTTGTTATATATAATCTTTATTTTGTTGAGGTACTTTCCTTCTATACCCAATTTAAGTGCTTTTTAATCATAAATGAATGCTTTATCTTGTCAAATGTTTTTTTAAAAAATCTGTTGGTATAATCATATAACTTATATCTCTTATTTTGTTTTTATGGTGTATCACATGGATCCATTTGTGTATGTTGAACCAGCCTTGTGCCCCTGGGATGAACTCCATTCGATTGTGATGAATGAGCATTGTCTGAAAAGTATACAGCCATGTAATGTAAAAAATAGAGACATTTATGACTGGATTCTTTTGGAACACCCCTCATATAATTTTTACAAATGCATTGTATTTGGTTTGCTGATATTTTGTTTGGTATTTTTGTGTATTTTTAAGCAATTATATTGATCTGAAAATTGTCAGACCCATGTAGTAACCTTGTTTGGAAAGTTACTTAGCACTCCAACCAACCAACCAACCGCCCTTGTGAAAAATTACTAAACACAGCATTTCTATTACAGTTGCAAATAATAAGCCTTGTGGTTTTCTAAAATAGCTGACACAGTCCTCAAAGTGAATAGCTTTTCAAAGTTAATGTCAAATCTTCCTTGAGTGATTCTTAAAATGCATAAGAACGTAAATGGCCAAAAATTGAAGTTAACTGTTTTTGACAATTCTATAATATCAACCCTTACAGATTCAAAACAGGGCAATAATTCTGTATGAAATCTTGGCTAGTTTGGTCTCAAGAAAATTTAGGATGAAAACCCGTGCAGGATGCTCCCACATAGTATTTCATAAAAATATGATTTGATCTGATCGTCATAGCCTGGAACATATATATATATATATATTTTTTGGTATTTGGCTTTTCCCCCACTCATGCCTAAAATAAATTTTCCAGAGACTGTGTCTTTGCAATACTATGTATTCAGAATAGAAACATCTTTCTTCTCTAGGGAGTGACTGAGGCAAATGCTTCTTTACATGGGATATTTTACTGTCTATACTCTTTCAGGTGCTTTGGCTTAGAAATGTCATTCATTATATATTTACCCTTTACTGCTTTTTTAAAATGCATTAAAATCCTCCTTTATATCTTCTGTACTATCTCTCTTAAGTCAACTTCAACCTGCTACTTACACAAGTTTTAAATACATCTAGAATACTTCCACTTATCCCCCAGGATTTCTCTCTTTTGCTTTTTGTTTCCTTCTACCCTTTGCCTTTCTTAATGCAGGTTCTCTGGAGATGCTCAACAAATATTTGTTGAATGAATGAACACATAACCAAATATATCTGTTGCATTTACTGTATACTGCTTGTGTTTTAGTTAACTTCTGTACCTGTAAACTATAAGTTCTTTGAGGGGTGTAATGTTGAGATACACCTCTTCTCACCACTTATGCATGTACACATGTGTATATCACACACACACTCATGCACACACACCACGGTATCTTGCTTAGAAATTGCCATGAAACGTGGTAGGTGTCAAAATTTTTGTACTGAATGTGTAAGTCAAGGAGGTAAGGTAGTGGCAAACCAATACATAGTATAATACTACATCTTAAATGTGGTGCTATTCTTCATTTATTCAACAAATATTTATTGAACACTATAATATGCCACATACTGTTCTAGACATAATACAGTGATGGTGAACAAAAAGGACAGAGTTCCTAAGTTCATAGATCTTATATTCTAGAAGAGAGAGATGATAAACAAATTGATGAATAAATATATGACATATTGTCAAGAAATACTATGAAGAAAATGAAACAGGCTTAGGGCCTAGCATTGACCATAAGAGAAAGGTTATATCAAAATTCAGAACAGATCTCTTCATGGTAGTGATATTTAAGTAGATACATAAGGCTAGAAAATGAGTCATTAGGGAGCTACTTTAAGAACAGCGTTCTAGGCAGAGAGGGCAGCAAATTTAAATGTCCTGAGATCAGCTAAAACTTGGTCAGTTCAAGGATTAGCAAAGGGACCAATGTGATGAGATAAGACTTGTTTATTCAACTGGGCATTTCTACTTGGATGTTAGATAGGCAGCTCTAATGAGGAACAGCCAGAAAATAAGACTGAGAAGGAGTGGCCAATGAAGAAGGAGGAAAATCAGTGCACTGAGAGCCCCAGAGGAAAGTGTTTCAGCAGTGGCCATGTTCATCACTGCCCATGACGCTAAGAAATCAAGTAAAATGAACATTAAAATGATCAGCTACTGTGACAGGAACATGAATGGAGATATTTAAAATAGTGGGTTCTGTGAAGATGTAGGCGAGAACACCTGACTGGGTTTGAAGGAATAAAGGATGACCGGTGAGAAACTGGAGAGTGAGGAAAGGCAGGTGTTTTGAAGAGCTTTCCTAGAAAGGAAACAGAAAAATTGAGAAACTTTTATAGGGAGTACGGTATTTAGGATTTGTGTGTGTGTGTGTGTGTGTGTGTGCTAGTTTACTTTATACGGTGGTAAATGTTACAGCAGTGTGTGTGTGTGTGTGTGTGTGTGTGTGTGTGTGGTGAGAACAATATACCCAAAAATGAATAGCATCTGTTCTTAGCCCGTGAGATAAGGCTGAGAATTTGTGACAGGGTCACAGTCAGCATGACCTCTCTCTCTCTTTCTCGCGCTTGTGCGAGCTCTGCTCACTCTAGTCTGCTTCTCTCCCTCTCTCTCTCTCTCTCTCTCTCTCTCTCTCTCTCTCTCTCTCTCTCTCTCTCTTTGTCAAATGCAGATTTTTGGATCAAGATTCCAGAAATCGGCTTTTGTGACTGGCAGAATAATTTAATAGTGGGAGAAGGTCTTAACAATTTTTAAGTCCCTTCATCTTATTCCTTCTTCTGAGTGAAAATCCTACTATTAATATGTTTGTCGAGTACTCATTCATTGTATAAATACTTTATAGAGATCCTCTGTTCATAAGACATTGTTTTAGGTATTGAGAGTGGAGAGGAGAACTGAATAGATATGTCATCTGTCTTCTTGGTATTTGCTTTTTCGGCTTTATTGATTTTTTTCTGATTTCGTATTTCATGTCTGTGGCATGCCGGTTTAAATAGCCCAGGTTGAAATATCGAATTTAAAACATGTTCATATTTCTATGGGATTAATTAAATTTCTATTTTTATGAACACATTAAAATGAACAAAGTTTCTTTGTTATATTTGAGAGGCTGCCAAGAACTTTTGGAGCATAGTTTAATTTTATTGAGAAAAATATTTTTAATTGCACACAACTTCTATGATTATCAACTCCATCAATAATAAGTAAAAAAAATTGAGATTTTCTTTTTAATATGACATATTGTAAAATGCTCTTTGTAAAAATTGTTCTGAAAAAAAAAAGCACTTTTATTCTGGTGAACATCCAACTCTAGGACACAACACTCTTCTTTCTTATTATCTGGCATAAATATCTGCATTACAATCACAACTCACCACTATATGCACTATGTGACTCCTCAAACAAAAATTGACTATATATATTGTGTTTGATTGGCATTTTGTTGTCATTTTTGCCTTGACTTTTAACAAAAGTTTTTTAAAACTTGAAAACTGAACCATTTACAATTCTTTGGGGGAAAAGTGAAAGAGGGAAAATTTTATGTGACTTTGCTCCACAATGATATGCCCCCGGCACAGGGTGTGATGAGAACAAGAAAAAAGGTTGAAGAAACTGAACAACTTTATTGAGCCTCCTATGTGGCGTCATTACAGTAGGACACTATTAGTTCCCTTGCAGTGGATCCCCGGAGGAGCAGATTCCATCTCAGTCAAGTGTCAGTATAAAAACACAACCATTCACTTGATTCAAAGCATAAGCTTTCCTAGGAGGATCTATCAGCTTCAATTGATCACCTGTCTGTGTTTGCCCATTGATACAAATGACCAACAGTTATTTGTAATTATAAAACATTACAAATATTCTTCTTAATTAATTATGTGGTTTTATTTGCTTAATTTTTGCAAACCAAATTGATAAAAAATAAAAAAAAATTTCAGTGTAATATTCCTCGTGGGCTTAAGTCTCTATTTTCAGATCCTCGGGTGTTATTTAGTTTATTAAAATAGCAGTTAACTTATAAGTGGTAAGTAATTTCACAGAAGTAAGACATCTTCTGGATTTGGGGAATTCATGTCTCTTGAGGACCTAGCATATGTAGCAAATTTTGCACGGGTCACACTTTGAAATGACACTTCACACATCAACCTTTGTATCATGAAATTACAATTAAACTATGTAGGTCAGGGAAGCCGGGATGGCTCAGTGGGTTAAGTGCTCACTTTGTAGCCCAGGGACCGAGGATTGAATCCCGGCCCTGACCCATGCAGACCCATATGCTGAACTGGGGAGTGCTCCCAGTTCAGTTCTCACCGGGGTGAGACCCTGGCCCAGTTCCTGCCCTGTGCAGCCCCGTGCCCAACTGTGGAACTAAACTATGTGGAAAAACCAATGATGTGCAACTATGGAGACGGTTCGGGGCCCTCCCTCTTCTCTCTATCTCTGTCTCTGTATCTCTCTCTCTCTGTCAAAAAACAAAACAAAACAATTAAACTAGGTCAAGGAACCATGCACGTACAGAATTTACAGAATCCAAAAGAAAAAAAAAAAGAATACTTCTTTGCAGGAATGTTTTTGGGTTAACAGTTTATGAGTTACTTATTTTCCCCCACATTTTCTTTTAAGGTGTGTAAATACCTTTTCTTTAGTTAAAATAGTCTAATAACAAGAAAACTTTGCAGTAACTTTTCAAGGCAACTTACCTAAGAAGGAGAAATATTTTAAACTGGAAGATGTGAGACACATTGGTGATGCAAAGTTCAATTTGAAAATAAAAATTTATACTCTTCTAATTATTTTGTAATGTTTTTCATATACTCTTAGTTCCAAAAGAGTTGACCCACTATTTACCCGTCTTTTTAAAGAAATATGTAATACCAGAGAAGAAAATTTCAGACAAACCAGAACTTTTTTTCCCCACAAAGTTATATACCAATAAAAGAAAATTATGATAAAAAACATTTTGTGACTTTAATTATAGCATTTTTCTGCCATACACGACTTGCATAATTATAGCTAGGGGGACAGTTCAGCCCCAGGTCTTTAGTACCTAGACTCCAAGGAACCAGAGGCCTGAATCCTGGCCGACTGAACTCTACTCTTAATCCCTCTGAGGCAGATAAACTGAGTTCCACACCATTTAGCTTTTGAGATCTCATTGGTGCTACAGTATACTAGAGATTTCATGGATGTTGTAAAGACCACAGATCCACCCCGGTGTCCTTGGCCTGACCTTTGATGAAGTAACTTAAAGACAAGGGAATACTATGGTCTTCAGTTAGTTACAGGGAGATGGAAACAGATGCTTTCTTCAC
>PVKE010043341.1:0-13411 GCA_004027555.1 Craseonycteris thonglongyai | reverse complement strand
AACTGTGCCTCCTTTTTCTTTGCTTTCTTTTGAAGGTCAGCTCCTCTAGTTTTCTGATTAGCTGAGACGGAAGCCATAGAGGGCCCCTCATTTTGTGGAGGAGTGAAGACAATAATTAAGTTGTGGGATAGTCTTTTCCTTTCTGGACAATTCCAATTATTTTTAACCTTTTCACGTGGGACCTTTTCTTCTGACCTTGTAATGAATTTTCACTGCTTACCTCTGGCCCTTCTCCAGAGTTACATGTTCTTCACCATTTGCCAAAGCTTTTCAATAGTAATCATGAAATAATTACTGTTTTCCCCTTAGTTGTAATAGCAAACTCCCATTTTTGAGGAATATCTAATAGCAATTAGATGTCTGATTTTCAGCTACTTTTCTGCAGTGACATTTCCACCAAATGCATCAGCTATGTTTTCTTCTCCTGCAGCTTAATTTTTTATCTACAAAATAAAATGATTATTTGAGATTAAAAAAATTATTATTGAGGCCCTACTAGGTATGTATGAATGTGTTAGGTACTGTAAGAGATAGAAGACAAGTAGATATTGTTAAGTTCTTGTCCTATAAATGCCACAGTAATGAGCACAGGGAACTGATCACCTTTAAGCACCTACTTTGTGCCCAATACGTGCTTGATCTCTTAATCCTCCTAGAGTCCCTGCAAAATAGATGTTATTGCTACTTTCTAGATGGACAAACTAAGACTCAGGGAACTGAAATGATTTGCATAAGTTTTCACGGTTAATTAAGTGGTAGAAAGTGCTATAAACCCAGGCTTCTTCTGCCCTAGAGGAAAATATGCGGCATTTTCCAGGCTTTGGTCATTTTTGCTATGCATACATTTATGACCCTTGGATCTTTTTCCCTACAAGTCCAGGATCACCTTGAAAAGACAAAGCTGGTATTAGTAACTGTCATATATGACAAATGCAAATAATATCATCCCCAAGAAGTCAAGGGGGAGTTTATAAGAGAATTAACACCTATCAGTATCTTTCCAATGAAGTCACCATGACTCTGTTCTTTAGAGACAATACAGAATGGAGGATAAACACATCTACCCTGGGACCGGGCTGGCTTTCAGCCTAGCTTCTCCACTTACTGTCTATACAGCCTTGGGCAAAATACTTCTCCTCTTTCTGCTTCCATTTTCTCATCTGCAAAATGGAACTATTGTCAGCATCTTCATCATTGTGCTGTTGGGTGCACTAATAGTGCATAGTTGAACTAAGCCTGGAAGAGTTAAATGCTGAGTAATTGATAACCATCTCTATCACAGAAGTCTCTCCTCCCCAGGGTATAGCAGCCATTAATGTCCATCTTTTCTGGAGTCTTTTCATCTCTATGGTAACCATGGCAAACAGCCCCTCTAGATGTTTCCATAGCATTTTTTTTTTTAATTCTTAAGCAAAAACTTGAAAATCTCATTTGAGAACCAAAGATATCTAATTTTTCCAGGCCAAAGGGAATCTAGGTTTCTAGCAGAGCCATAAAAAGCTTGAAGCAAGGATATGAGGGATTAGACAGCATGTCCTCAAGCAATTAACTACACAAACGATGGACCAAAAATCAAATCTACCTGAAATACAAGGTCATCCTGTTTTAAGGCAACTGTGGAAACCAGCAGGAATGAGAGGGAATTAGAAACATAATTTAGAATTTGTTATCTGAGTAGCTTATTTCTTTTTGTCTTCTTAAATATAGTGCTACATATAGATTAAACAATGGACTATTAGTCATAAGATAGATGAAATATTGCCATTTGTGATAACATGAAGGGATCTTGAGGTTATCATGCTAAGTGAAGTAAGTCAGACAGAAAAAGTCGAGAACCATACGATTTCACTCATACGTGGGATATAAAACTGATAGCAACAAGTGAACAAGACAAACAAGCAAAAACTCATAGACACAGACAATAGTTTAGTGGTTACCAGAGGGTAAGGGGGACAGATTGGGGCAAAGGATAAAGGAGGTCAAATATATGGTGATGGAAGGAGAATGACTCAGGGTGGTGAGCACACAATGCAATATACAGATGATGTTTTATAGAATCATACACTTGAAACCTATATAATTTTATTAACCATGGCCACCCCGATAAATTTAAGCAAAAATATATAATTTATATTGAAGTATGACATATACAAGTGTGGGACTGGTCACAAATCCTAAAGGAACTTTTACAAAGTAGGCACATAGGTGTAAACACACCCAAGACCAGGAGACAGAACATTGTTAGAACCTCTCCCACCTTATTTTACACGCAGCCCTAATGGGGGGTGACTTCCATATGCTGAAAAGTAAACCAGTTCACTTGAGCTGTCACAAGCTCTGGGATGAACTAATTTTTTTCCCTCTGATTTTGACCAAGGTTGAGTTCACCTGAAATAATTTTTCAAAGGGACTGGATCATTTGTATCTTAGCTGCTCATTGAAAATTAGCCTGTTCCCAGTTATACTCTGATAAATATATAAATGTAAAAAAAAAAAATTCCCATTAGAGTAGAAGTAATTTTCCACCAAGTTGGGCTCAGTCACACAATGTTTTGTCCCTCCTTGCAATATACTTATAGTCTACTGTCATTTGCCTGATATTTTGCTTGTAATCTTGTGCATATGGCTATCTTCTCTTTTCAGCCCCATTTTAGATTCCTTGAGGGGAGAATTCTCCTTGAAGGCTTTGCAGTCCTGAGAACTCATGACATATAGTTGTCTCACTATTATATTTACTAAAGAAGTGGTTCAAGGAATGGCTGCATCTATCCTCTCAGGCAATTCAGATTGTTAAAATAATAGAAGCTTTACTTCCCCCAACAAAAAGGAAACCTTGGTACATTCCTGAAAGCTGGTGTTTTCATTAATTAGCATAATGGATTAAGTAAATAGGGAAGAAATTATGCTTGAGAAAAGAACACATTAGCTCCAGGGCTGAAATCTTGTCATACAATGCATTTGCAGAGTTAGTGTATTTTTCATTTTAAAGAGGGATTACTAATTAAGCCCTAAACCTTTCTCTGTTCACAGTATACTCTGAAAAGCACCAATCTGTTCTCAAACAAAGGAGAATCCAAGACTTTGTAATAAGAAAACTGGATAGTGGGTTGGTTGAATGTTACCAAGGTACTTAGCTGAAGTTAATATAAAATCCTGGAAAGCCAATCCCCCTTATCTAATTCATTCACTCAGTCAGTCCTCATTCCAGTGAGAATTATTGAGTACCTACTGTGTGCCAGGTAGGCATAGTTTGTCTAGCACAGAAATGTCACCAAGCTGACAAAAATCAAGCAATAGATGATCTAGAACCAAGGCACAGATAGGCTGTGTATCCTGGAAATATGGGGGCAAGACAGGGGGGCAAATTCTTCCTCCAAGCTCTGTTCAAATGCCACCTCCACCATGAATTTACCCACTCATCTATTTCCCCTACATTCCCAAAGTTTTTACCCAATAACTCTATTTCACTGATTTTCTTTTGTGTTATAATGTTACCTTGCATTTGGTGAAATGCAGTGGTAAGAACATGAGTTTTAGAGCCAGACAGAGATTTGCATCTTAGCTTTAACTTTTACTTCTTTGGTGTCCTCCAAGGTAGGAATGAATTTTTCTGGACCTCAGTTTCTTCACTTGTGAAATTAGGGATAATAACAGGTTGCCAGGAGATGTAATAAATGCAATGTGTTTCAAGTGCATAGAGATGGTAGCAAGTATAACTGATGTAGAGAGCACTGCCTAAATTTTTCTAAGTACTTTGGGTATAGTAACTCATATAACTTTCACAATAACCTCATAAAGTAGGCACTTTGGTTGAGAAACTGGGGTGCAGAGAGGTTAAGGAACTCTCTTACTGTCATACAGTGAGTTAAGTGCTGGGTCTGAGTTTTGAATTGAAGTGTATTACTTCTGCTGTTCATGATCTTGCCACTCTGCTATACTGACTTTTCTAGAAATATGAAGTAGGAATTAAAAAGTGCTAGCTGTTATTATTTTTATTATAAACATAATTGTATTTGTCTTTTTTCCCACTACTCTGCTAATGACATTTTGAAACAAAAGCCATGTTATATTCATGCATCAGTCTTCCTACTTCTATGCTTTGCACATAGTAGGTCCACAATATTTATTAAATTGCATCGAAATACCTTTCCTAAGAAGAAAACAAAACAGAACAAAACAAACAGAAAGCTAAGAGATATATTATGTTAAATTATAATCCTGTCCATTTTTTGGATAAATGCTTTTTTCATGATCCTAGACTTTGCAAAATGCAAATCTTTGAGCACTTTAGAATTTCACCTTCCATGTCAATCATTTCAGAGCTCATCAACATCCAATTACTTTCTTTCTCTCAACCCCTCACTGTTTTTAGAATATAATTCTCACCTTCTATTCCAGACTTGCAGCTTCTGTTTATTTGCAACTTTGCAAACAGTCCGTCACCTGCTCACTGGCCCAGGGGAACAGGCATCTATGCTAAGAAGTTTAAAGAGAATACAGGGGAAGCTGGGATGGCTCAGCGGGTTAAGCGCTCGCTTTGAAGCCCTGGGGACCAAGGATCGAATCCTGGCCCTGGCCCATGTGGACCCATATGCTGAACTGGGCTGTGCCCCCAGTTCAGTTCTTGCCGGGACCTATGCGGGAGGCCCCCGGCCCATTTCCTGCCCTGCGCAGCCCCGAGCCCACCTGTGGAGTGAAACCATATGGAAAACTAATGCTGTCAACTATGGAGACTGCTCTGGGCCCTCCCCCTACTCTCTGTCTCTCTCTGTCTCTGTCTCTCTGTCTGTCAAAATCAATAAAATAAATCTTTAAAAAAAAATAGTGCTCACTTCGGCAGCACATATACTAAAATTGGAACGATACAGAGAAGATTAGCATGGCCCCTGCGCAAGGATGACACACAAATTCGTGAAGCATTCCATATTAAAAAAATAATAATAAATAAAAAAAATAAATAAAGAGAATACAGATAGATGTTCTACATCTTCTGAACTTAGAAGTGCAGAAAAGAGGAATAAGGGCAGACTGGCCAGCTTTTTCAATGGGTAGTACACTTTTCCATCTTTTAGAGACTATAGAATAGAAGTTCATAACATGAGGCTTTACAAGCTTGGGCACAGCCGAAGACAAGTTATTTTTATTTGATTATGTGGATTGAGTACATATTATCTTACAAGTCTTAATTCCCCAGTATCACTGACCATGAACTCACTGTTAGAAGGCAGGAAGCTGTGTCAGTCCAGAATTGGTGCTTTAAGCCAACTGACTATTACACTGGGAGAAATCATGCCAACCACAGAATGGACCATTGGACATGGTGTTGGAAAACAAACAAACCCAAAACAACAGGAAAGTAAACAATTCGTCCCCACCCTGCTTTCTTGTTTGAAGCTATTGTTTTGTTGCTGGGTATTAGGCTGATAAGGCATTGGTAAAAATAAGTTAGATGTTAGAGAATATAACCAAGAAATCATCATATGTTTGAGCTTGATGGAAATTTATAGGTGCTCAACTTTAACCCACTCCCTAAATCTCTTTGGCCATTCAGTTATTTCTCCCAGTTGGCATCCTCTGAGTATCTGTGCAGTTCCAGGCATTATTATGAGCATTGTGGCTAAAGAAGTGAACTGGGTTCTTTCTTGCCCCAAAGGACTCACTGTGTAGATGTGGAAAGGGGCAGGTTAGCAGGTAGCTATTGTGAAATCTTATGGGCTTAAGTTCAGGACACTAAATTCGGGCTGGACCATGAAAGGGATCTGGGCAGGCTTCCTTAGGTAGAGAGACGTTTAAGGTAGGTCTTGGAGAATGTGAAAGAGTTCTCCTTTATCTAGTTGAAGAGATTTCCCAAGTTGCTCACACATGAAGAGAAGCTCCTTCTTTCTCCAGTGGTTAGCCATGCTACTGTTGCTGGAAAAGTTCTTGAGCTGAAATATGCCTTCCTGTAATACCTCTCTTGTGTCTAGTTCTGTGTTTTGGAAACACTGTCTTTACAGGTTCACATAAGATGCTTGAAAGCAGCCCTTATGCCCCCCCTGTAACTCTCTCTTAACAAAATACACATCTTTTAATCACTCCTCCTGTAACTTAATATCCAGTTCCTTCATCTTTCTAATTCCCCTTTTGCCAGTAAAAATAACATTAAATATTTACTGAGTCCTTTTCAGGGGCTGTACTAAGCACTTTCCATTTATTATATCCACCCTCACTACAAATCCTTTGAGAGATTATTTTTACCCCATTTACAAATGAGAAAATGAAGACTCAGAAAAGTCATCTGCCCAGAGTAACTCACAAGAGCCGTAGCGTTTAGCCATGAACAATTCTGCCTCCTAGATTCCCACTTTTTTTTATTAAGCTCATCGGACAAAGGCTGTCGGTAACCTTTGCCACCTTTTAGCTAAGGAAAAGCATTCCAACCAGGAAACACTGGAACCAGTTAGGAAAACGAAGTGAAACTCCTGTCTATGATTGTGTTTGGCTTGGCCAACTGTGTTCTGAGCAAGACAGACAACGTGTTGTTAGAAGAAATGCGATGTAACTATTGCATGCCCGTGGAATCCTCTGTCTAAATTGTGAAGCCTCAGTCACAGTTGTATTTGCACCTGAACACATACAGCACATCTTGTGCCAAATCCCCCTCCACCCATGTAATCCCATCTAAGACTCCAGAAACTGCCTGATTCTGGAAGGCCCGTGCCGACATCTCTCTCTTCCTACCTTTATGTGGATTTATGTTTCTTCACCTTCTGCCCCTTATTCTAGGACATTACAATAACCGTTTACATCTTTTATGAGAAATTATACTGTAGAGTAAGACCATGGGTGCTTTTGCCCACCAGAGGACATTTGGCAATATCTGGAGACACTTTTTGGTTGTCACAACTGGGTTTGTGGGGGTGGATGCTGTTGGTATCTAGGGAGTGTTATCCAGCTTCAAATGTCACTGGTGTGGAGGCTGAGAAACTCAGAAGTATGTGCATGAGCTCATTTTGTCTCTCATCCTCCATCCTCTTCCTCTACTTCATCTTTTGTCCTTCCTCCCTTTTGTGTGCCCTTCCCCATGACCTCCTCCCTCTCTCTCTCTAATTCTCTCTTCTATTCAACTTCCTTTCTCTCTCAATGACAGACAAAAATAAAACACAGCTTTTCCTCATTGAGCAAACTACGTCTAAAAACCCAAATGGTAATGGTCACAAGAGACAACCCTCCCCCCACACCCCAAATGGTGGCATCTAAGATACCAGGACTTGTTAAATGGGTTGGGGTGCCCTATAACTATTTCTTTCTCTGAACTTCATGCTGGGGTTGGCAAACCTTCAGATTATTCAAAGGCAACACTAATCTTGTTCTTTGACAGATAAGAATGCAGTTACCTGGCAAGACTCAATGTTCCCACTTCTGAGTATTATCTCCTGCGCTGGTCAGGGCAATACCTTAAAGGATCATCATTAGATTATTAAGGACAGTTATTACTCTGCTTGGGCTGCCCTCACAAAGTACCACAAAATGGGTAGTTTAAACAATGGAAATTTATTTTCTCTGTTCTAGAAGCTAGAAGTCTGAGATCAAAGTGTATGCAGGGTTATTTCTTCTGAGACCTCCTCTCTCTTGGGCTTATAGGTGGCTGTCTTCTCCCTTTGTCCTCAAGTTGTTTTTCTTCTGTGCTTATCTGTGCCCTAATCTCCTCTTCTTTTTATTTTTTAATTTTTTTCCAGCCTTATGGAGGGATACTTGAAAAATAAAATTATATAAAGCATGAAACATGCTCTTTTGATGTGTGTATGCATTGTATTAATAAAATGATTACCACCATCAAACTAATGAACACATCCAACACCTCTTATAAGGATGCCAGTCATGTTGCATTCAGGCCTACCCTACTGACCTCATTTAACCTTAATTATCTCTTTCAATGCCCTATATCTAAATATAGTCACATTCTGTGATACTGGCTATTAGGACTTCAACATACCAATTTTGATGAGAGGGCATAATTCAGGCCCTAACAAGGACATTGCCACTAATGTTTGCTTCTTGCTAAATTGCAAATACTCCCATTATATGCTAATATCCTCTTCATCTGCAAACTATCTTAATTCATAATTAGTAATAACACAGTTAGTCACCAAATCATTTTGACACCTAAATACATTTGAAATGGGTCCTGTCATGGGGTTGAATTGTGTCTCCTCACCTTCAAATTTGTACGTTGAAGTCCTAACCTCAGGACCTCAGACTGTGACCTTAAGTGAAAATAACATCTTTGGAGATGTCATTAGTTAAGGTGCTACAGGAATGGGGTGGGCTCCTAATCCAATTGAACTGCTGTCCTTATAAAAAGAGAAAATTTGCACTGAGGGAAGATGATGTAAACACACAGGGAAAATGCCATCTGAAGATAAAAGTAGAGATGGAATGATGCAACGCAAGTCATGGGACACCAAAGATGATCGGCACACCACCAAGTGCTAGCAGAGAGGCATAGAGCAGATTTTCCCTTACAGCCCTTAGAACAAAAACCAACCCTGTTGACATCTTGATCTCAGACTTCAGAACTATAAGACATTACGCTTTTGTTGCTTAAGCCACCCGGTTTCTTGTGCTTTGTTACAGCAGTCCTAGCAAACCAATACAGGTCCCATCCTCTCTATACCTATAACTACAGATAAAATTGAGGTCTTTCTCTTTTCTCATTGGGTGTAATGCAATCAGCTTCAGGTACTGTTGCCACCCTTCCCTTCCATTCTCCACCCACCTGCCTAATGGTCTTTCCACAATTTGTGCCCCTTGTAAGGAATCCTCAGGACAAGAGCCAAGATCATCAGTCTAGCACACAAATACAAGACCCTCTGTTAATATAATCACTTCTCTTCCTGGAGCATCATCCATCCAATTTTTAGATCTCATAAATTTCTTCTCAGGGGTCAGAATTCATTTGAGCATGAATGGAAAGAATGACCCACTCTTAGAAAATCGAGTTACCTTCAGGAGCTATCTACCAGGAACTGTTGTAAATATACCTCTCTTTAGGATTGGCAATCACCAGGGTCTCAAACAGACTTCTCTCTCCACTTAGTGTGCACTGTGGTATAAAAAACTTTCCAGTTGTTTTGAGCTCTTGGTCCGTGTACTTGACAATCCAGTCTTTGTCAACTCCTTGGTGGTCCATTCCCTCTGATGGAATCTAGCCAAGAGAGTAACTCAGTTATAAAAGTATTTTATGACTGCATTTTTTTTTCTTTTTCTTTTTTTTTTGGCTGGATATTCTAAGCATGAATAATTGGCTTCATTATGCTGGGCTAGAAGGATGCTCTTCCACAGAAAATTACCCACTGCAAATAAAAACAATTCCATATGGCAGCCCCATTCACTGTAAGACTGGTTAAACCTTGACCGCACAATTTGTGCTAGCATTTCATCTTTCTTATTGTTTTGGCTGTTTGCCAGCACATTGGTGTTCTGTGTTCTCAGTAACAATTCGATCCAGAAAATTCCTTTCAGGGTTCATTTTACCTCTAGATATCTGGGAGTCCTCTGTTTTGTCCTCAGGGCAGACTCTAAACCTCAAATATACATCTTCTCCTGGCAGTGCTGGTTTGGCAATCATTCAATGTCTAATAAATATTTTATTGAACACCTACAATGTGATGTGACAAGCACTCTATAGAACTCCAGAAATGCTATACTTTTGTAAAAGGTGAAGCTTTGGACTTGTTATTGAGAGGGGTTTTGCCTTCAATGCTTTATCAATTTATGAGTTTGAGTTGTTCCAGAATAGTACCCTGTTTGTATCTCCTTACATCTAGAACAAAACCTATAGTCTGTCACCAGTTTGCTTTTTACCTCATCTTCTCTCAAGCTCCCCCTCATACTCTACCACACTATTACGTGCCCTGATTTATCCTGTGCTCCCCAATATCTGTGCATTTACTTGCCCTCTATTGTAACTGCCATCTTTCAAGATTCAATTCAAGCAATATCTTCTTCATGAGGCCTTGTCTCTTCTTATTTTAGTTCCTTTACCCCCTCATTAGAATTATTCTTTCCCTATAATTCTTTTGAGCTCATTATTTAAGCCGTGATTACATCTTACTCTATTTTGTATTACAGTAATGTGTTTATGCTTCTGTCTCTACCAGAGAGGGTGAAGAGTGAGTCAGAAAGTCAAATCTTGGCTCAACGATTTATCTAGTTAGAAAACTGTGATAGCTGCTCTTGGCTTCTCTTTCCTCTTTTGTAAGAGGTAGGATAATAATAGCACTTGTTTTTGAGCAAATATTTAATGTCTTTCCCTTTGTCGTGTGACTCTGGCTGATTAGTTTGTACAAAAGGGACATGTGGCATTTCAAGGCTTGAACATTGAATTGGTGAAGTCAGATACTCCTGAGCTCTCTTTTCCCTCTGCAATTCTAGCCAATGAAGTTTCAGATACCAAACAGGATTGTTCCAGATGGTGCCTGCTCTACTACCTGGTCAAGTAGCAGTTTCTGGCTGACTATAATTGACGTGTAGCATAGGTTCCGGCTGACCATAATTGACATATAGCTGAAATTGAATGGCTGACTATTCACAGATAACTTAGAATTGACACAGACTCTGTTTTACTGTGTTCCTTATGAATGGTGTTAATGACTGAGCATTTCCAGTCTACCAAGTATCACCAAGCATCCTACTTAAACTACCATATTTAGTTTCTCAGTCAGGATGGCCTAGGGCTAAAGTATGCTGCAGGAACAGGTAACCCCCAAATCTAAGAGGCTTATAAACAAAGGTTTATTACTTGTTCATGCTATATGTCATCTGTAAATAATGACACTTTTACTTCTTCCTTTCCAATTTGGATCCCACCCCACCCCACCCCCTTTTTTTAATGTCTGATTGCTATGGCTAGGACTTCCAATACTATGTTGAATAAAAGTGGCAAAAATGGACATCCTTGTCTTGTTCCTGATCTTAAATAAAACACTTTTAGCTTTCCCCCTTTGATGTTAGCTGTGGGCTTGTCATATATGACCTTTATCATGTTGAGGTATGTTCCCTCCATTCTTACTTATTGAGAGGTTTAATCATAAATGGATACTGGATCTTGTCAACTGCTTTTTCTGCATCTATTGATATGATCATATGAGTTTTATATCTATTTTTTATGTGGTATATTGCTTTAATTGATTTGTGGATATTGAATCAACCTTGGATCCTAAGAGTAAATCCCACTTGATCATGGTGAATGATCTTTTTAATGTGATGATGCATTCTGTTTGATAACATTTTGTTGAGGATTTTTGCATCTATGTTCATTAGGGATATTGGGCTATAATTTTTTTTTCTTTCTTTTTTATTTTTTTTGGTGGGGAAAGGGTAGTATCTTTGTTTGGAATCAGGGTAATGGTAGCCTTCTAAAATGAGCTTGGAAGCTTTCCCTCCTTTTGAATTTTTTGGAATAGTTTGATAAAGATAGGTGTTAGTTCTTTTTTGAATGTTTGATAAACTTTACCTGTGAAGCCATCTGGTCCAGGATGGAGTTGTTGGGAGTTTTTTGATTACTGATCTGATTTCATTTGTAGTATTCAATCTGTTCACATTTTTTTATTTCTTCCTGATTCATTCTTGGAAAATTGAATATTTCAGGGAATTTATCCATTTCTTCCAGATTGTCTAATTTGTTGGCATACAATTATTTGTAGAAATTTTTTATAACTTTTGTATTTCTATGGTGTCACTTGTCACTTCTCTTCTTTCATTTCTGATTTTATTTATTTAGGATCTTTGTATTTCTTGAGGAGTAGGGTTAAAGGCTTATAAATTTTATTTATCTTTTCAAAGAACCAGTTCTTAATTTCACTGATCTTTTGTCTTATTTGTTAGATTCCATTTTGTTCATTTGCACTCTCATCTTTATTATTTTCTCTCTCTCACTTTAAGCTTTATTTGCTGTTCTTTTTCTTTAAGTGTAATGTTATATTGCTTATTTGAGATTTTTCTTATTTCGTGAGGTGGCCTATGAATTTCCCTCTGAAGACTGCTTTTGGTGTGTCACTTAGATTTGGGGTCATTGTGTTTTCATTTTTATTTGTCTCAAAATACCCTTTGATTTCTTTCTTGATCTCTCTGTTAATCCATTCATTGTTTAGTGGCATGTTATTTAGCTTTCATGTGTTTGTGTGTTTTTCAGTTTCTTTTTCCTATAATTGACTTCTAGTTTCATAAGATTGTGGTCAGAGAAGATACTTGCTATGATTTCAGTCTTCTTAAATTTATTGAGACATGTAGTCTGTCTTGAAAAATGTTCCAGGTACATGTAAAAAGAATGAATATTCTGCTACTTTGGGGTAAAATGTCCTAAAAATATCAATTAAATGCACCTGGTTTAGTATTTTACATAAGGCTACTGTTTCCTTGTTGATTTTCTGTTTGGATATGTCCATTTGTGGTGGTAAAGTCAGTGGGGTATTGAAGTCCTCTATTATGACTGTATTACTGTTGATTTCTTTCTTCATGTAAGTCAATATTTGCTTTATATATTTAGGTGCTTCTATATTGGGTGCATAAAGCTTATATACTCATGCTGGATTGATCCCTTTATCATTATATAATGTCCTTCTCTGTCTCTTATTGTAGTCTTTGTTTTAAAATCTATTTTGTCTGATAATAGTATGGCTACCTCAGCATTTTTATTTGTTTGTTTGTATTTACATGAAATATCTTTTTCCATCCCTTTATTTGCAGTTTGTGTGTCTTTCGATTTGAAGTGGGTCTGTTGTAGATGGCATACGTATGGGTCTTATTTTCTTATCCATTCAGCTAACCTATGTCTTTTGAATGGAGCATTTAATGCATTTAGATTTAAAGTGGTTATTGATAGGTAAATGGTTATTGCCATTTTATTATTTATGCTATTTCCCCCCCTTATTTTTCTTAAGTTTCTTCAACTGTTGTAGTTGAGCCTTAATTGCTATTGGCACATCAGTTTGACCCTCAGGCTGACTGTGAGAATTAACCATGACCACAGCATACAAGATGCTGTACATGGGGCTTACCCCAGGAAGTAGACCTTTCCCCAGCAGGCTCTGGTGCCTGCTGAGACCACCCTGTGGGTGTGTCATTTGTGGGGTCAATTGGGTGGTGCTCTGTTGTGATCTGAAGCTGGATTTCAGTTTTGTTGGTTCTTATACCTCTTGAGAGGGGCTCCTGTGCAGCCAAGTCCAGCTGCTGTCTATGACTGGTCTTGGGCTACCAGTTAGGAGCTACAAAATTATCTGTGGTTGTTCACTGCCTGTGCTAGACCTGAAGGTGTGTGGGAGTGGCTACTCTGCTAATTGAGAGCAGCCACCACTAGTACCAGATCTTGGGCTGCTCAGCAAAAGTCCCAGAGTACCTTGAGGCCTTCCTCCACCTGCCAGCTGCCCAT
>PVKE010043340.1:0-13414 GCA_004027555.1 Craseonycteris thonglongyai | reverse complement strand
CTCCAGAGTCCTTAGCCACCACGCTTACTCTGGAGCACTCCCAAATGTTCACACACATCACACACGAGGTCCCTAGAGTTTCTTTTTGTAATACCAAAAAGAAAAAAAGAAAGGACCCCTCCATTTTTCTGGACACACTGGGTAGTGGCATTTGTTCCAGTTAACTCTAGTTTCTGTCCTGAGAGCCCTGGCTATGCAGCAGGGAGGGGATGGAGAGTATAAAGAAACAAAAACTAACAATGGGGATGCCAGGGTAGCTCAGCAGTTGAGCGCTTGTCTCACAATTGTGAGGCCCAGGGTTTGATTCCTGGCCCCAACCCATGGAAACCCATATGCTGAACTGCAGCACAACTGGTAACTACTGGATGGCTGGGTGGCAAAGGTGCTTGCCTCCCATGTGGGAAGCTTCTGGTTTGTTTTGGTTCTCATCTCACACAGCCCCACATCCACCTGTGTGAAATGAAACCATGTCACAACTAATAATGTACAACTATGGAGACTACTAGGCCTACCCTGTCTCTCAAAACAAAAAAACAATGATTAACGATGGGTAATGCTTATGTAACCTTAGTGAGGCCAGGTACAATGCTAAGTGCTTAACGAGAATTATTACCTCTTCTAGTCCTTACAACTACATTCTTTTTATGAAGTAATATTATTTTCTCTACTGTATGGATGAGGGAACAAGGTGAGACCTGCTGTACTGTCTTGTATTCCTGAGACTTGGAAACAAGTTGTTCATTCACTCATTGTTCATCGGTATGCAGCATTTCCCTGGACAGATGGAATTAGAGCACAGGTATTTGCTGTTAGGTTATTTTTGAGACAATTTGGGTTGTTTCAGCTGTCCTTCAACCTATGTCATTGACACCTATAAAGAAACCCAAACTGTGGATTCTTGGCCAGATTTCTCATTCAGAGGGTATATCACCCCTCAAAGGTACAAAGGTTGGAAGTTGTAGCCATAGCCTTTCCCCTATTTTTCAAATGAATGGTTCTGTGGAAGAGAGACCTGTTTCAAAATGAGCTGAAGAGCTCTTATGTAGTGGTAGATGACTGTGCAGTGTCTGAATCTGATTTAATGTATTCACTCTCTGGTTCACACCTCGCTTCGCATAGATGCAGAGTCAAATGTTGGGTAATAGAAAAATATGCTCCTGTGTGAAGGTGCCAAAGATATCTTTTTGCTAATATGTTCTTCCCAGAGATAGAATTGGCCAACAATACAGAGCAAATATGCTATCTCCTTTTTTCTTCTCTTTTGATTTTAGCCAAGGAATTCTTGAATCTTTTAAACATGAAGTTAGACATTTAAGTATTAAAATATATGTTACTGGCTTCTTGTCAGTTTGAGGCCCTCCACCACCAACCCTTTCAAATTTGGAACTGATTACAATTTAGGCTTATCTATTAGAGGCCTACAGCCACTTCCATGGAAAGTTATAAGTTGTTGACAAGTTAAAAGCAGAGTCAATACCATGGTACAATTCCTATTTTCTCTAGATGCAACAACAATTTTTTTTTTTCTTTCAGAAATAGACAGCCTGGAACATAGTCCTGAAGGCTCATACTAAATTAGAAACCTCTTTCTATAAAGGAAGAAATTAGTACTGTGATGTTTTATATGTGTATTTTTAATGACAAGTAAGTAGGAGGGAAAATAGTCTGTAAAACAGTATATAATTTTTTAGAACTTTAAATATACTAATGTTTGACTTACATTAAGTAAAAAAGAGTAAGGTAGCATGTTAGCAATGCAGAATGATAGATGATCGTATAAAACAACAACTGAAAAGCTGTCCAGTTCTAAAATAGGAATAGGAGGGTAAGAGAAGATATTATTGGTATACCAAAGTGCAGAACTGGTGTGGAAGAAAGAGCTCTGTTATTGGGAGCAGAAACTCAGTTTTCATTCTTGGCTCTGTGCTTATTGTTATATGACCTTGGGCAAGTTTTACACTAACCTTAATGTCCCCATCATAATGTCCTGTAGGGTAACTTCCACTTCAGGGTGGTCAGGGGTGAGCTTGTATGAGAAAATATAAGGGTGATGCTTACTTAGCACCACACATTTGTGGGTTTACTGTGAACAACTTCCCATATTTTCTCAAGCACCATACCCTGTTAGTGAAAACAAAACAAAACAAAACAGAACAGAACAAAAACAAACAAAAGAAAACCCTAAAGCTCAAAAAGTTTATGAGAATGTTTTCAGCTGTCAAACTCATAAAGATTCTATACATTTTAGAAACTGACTTGTCTTTTTAGGAAACCATAAGGTACTATTTTATAGTATTTGTAGAGAGTTTCGTTAAAAAGCAGATATGCTATGTCTGAATTATGGTCTAGATATTGAGTCCATGATGAGAGTTTCCTCTTTAAAAAGAGTGATTATTCGTGAAGCCGGGATGGCTCAGTGGGTTAAGCGCTCACATTGCAGCTCTGCGGACCAAGGATCGAATCCTGGCCCCGGCCCGTGCGGACCACGTGCTGAACTGGGGAGTTCCCCCAGTTCAGTTCTTTCTCTATCTCTGTATCTCTCTCTCTCTCTCTCTCTGTCAAAAACAAAAACAAAAAATGATTTAAAAAGAGTGATTAATGGTAAAAGAAAAATGGACAAAATGGTTGTTACATTTAGCTTAGTCTCTTACACTTTCTAGAATTCAGTTTGACATAACACTGCACGCTCTACTCTTACGTAATTCATTGGAGCTCTGAAATTTCCATTTTGATTTAATTTTTTGCTTAAAACCTCAAGAATACTGTAGGAGTGCCTTTGGCTAAGGAAAATGAAGTCATAGTCATTTCTGAACTCTATTTCTACGATAGGAACACTAATGAGCTGCTATAAACATAGCCATCAGGAAACTGAATTCACATGTTCATGTTTTAATCCTGAAAATAATGAGTACCTATATTTGGTAGTTTTCCCTCCATGACCAGCTCTTTAAAGTATTTCAGCTGTATATTGAATGATACATTAAAATGCTCCTCAATGTGGAAAAATGCAAATATTTTGTGGGGAACACTGTCTTGTGCTTCATGAGGTGGTCCTTTCTAAGTCCAACCTGGGTCAAGACAGGGTTTATGTGTGGATGATTTGGACATGTAAATTAAACCCTTTAATAGCACCAGCAGGAGTCTTACTATCAAGTTTCTGGTAATGACAGCATCTCAGTAATAATCATGTTAAAATCTCAGGGAGACTAAAATTCTTTGCCAGAGTCTGTGCAAAAGGAGCATGTAGGTACAGAAGTCGTTTAGCCATTTTTAAGTTGTCAAGTGAACTCTAGAAATACATTCTATACCAAATGCCAAAGTTTTTTGTGTGAATTTGTGTGTTTGTTTGTTTGTTTTGAAAGTTTAAAGATGTCACTTAGACCATGAGATTACAGTCTTTATCAATAAAGCCAGGTATTGCTTCTCATTTGAATTAAATGTTTTTAAAACTTATTTCTGATGATGTAGGGTTCACTGATGGTTTCCTTTGTTAAAAGATAATGGAGTACCACCTAGAAGATAACCAATCACAGGTGTTTAAACTTGACATGTGTTTGTTGGTGGGCCTTCTGCTTCTTGGAGAATGCACTATTTACAATCTTCTCATCTCTGTGGATCTCTATTTTACAAGAGACCTAACATTTTGTAAGAGATTTTGCCTACCAGCTCAATCCATGTCCCCTGTCTTCGCCAAGCTCCAGTTAGAGTTTCTGATGGCAATAGAAGGGCACCACTTTTTTCATTTCCTCTCCTACTGCACAGTTCCCGCGTTTTCTCTTGCCTGGGCTTTTGCCAAAGCCTGGTAACGGCTCTCTGCTCCCATCTGACTCCTTTACTCAGAAGCCGGAGCTGTCTTTTAAAAACATCAATACAACCTTACCATTGTTCACTTTAAAATGCTCTATTGTGTTTCACATAAAATTCAGCTTCATAAACTGGCTTACAAGACCCACAACATGTGATCCTGGCTCACAGATTCTACTTCATCTTGTATCTCCTGGGCCCCAGCTTCCTCTACCTTCCTTTTGTTCCTTGACCACCTCAAACTCATTTTGTCCCTAGGTCCTGGGCATTAATCTTCCTGGAAGGTATTATCCCAGTTGTCATATCTTCATATAGCAGATTCTTATTGTATATTTGAACATTTGATCAAATAAATATACCCTCCTCAGAGAAGCCCTCGCTAACCACCCAATGTAAGTAGCCATCCATCTACTTTAGATTACCCAATAACAGCTACTGTAGCTGACACTTTTTATTTATTTTCTCCTTTGATTAGAATGGAAGCCCCACTAGTGCAGAGACCTATTTATTTTTTATTTTTTTATTTATTACATTTATTGGGGTGACATTTGTTAGTAATATATAGGTGTCAAGTGTACATTTCTATAATACATCATCTGTATATTGCATGTGTGTTCACCACACACAGTCAGTTCTCCTTTCATCACCACCATATACTTGTCCCACCCCATGCCCCCCTTACCCTCTGGTAACCACTAAATTGTTGTCTGTGTCTAGGAGTTTTTTGTTTCTTTGTTTGTGTATTGCTTTCAGTTTTATATTCCACATATGATTGAAGTCATATGGTTCTCAACTTGTTCTGTCTGACTTATTTCACTTATCCTGATAATTTCAAGATCTATCCATGTTGTCACAAATGGTAGTATTTCATCTTTTCTTATGACCAATTAACATTCCATTGTGTATATGAGTGTGTACCACATCTACTGTATCTAATCACTTATATCAAAGGCCATGTCTTGGCCACCATGAATAGTGCTGCTGTGAACATAGCAGTATATATGAGGGCTGTCTAGAAAGTATTCAGCCATGTACTATGAAAAATAGAGGTACTTTATTCAGCCATGTACTATGAAAAATAGAGGTACTTTATTCAGCCATGTACTATGAAAAATAGAGGTACTTATGGCTGTATTTTTTCCAGACAGCCCTTGTATATCTTTACACATATATGTTCTCAGATTTTTTTGGTATATACTCAGAAGGATTGCTGGGATGTATGGTAATTCTAGTCTTAATTTTTTGAGGAACCTCCATAATGTTTTCCATAGTGGCTGTACCAAGTTACATTCCCACTAGCCATGTACAAGGGTTCCTTTTTCTCCACAGTCTCTTCCAACACTTGTTATTGTCTTGTTGATAGCCATTCTAATAAGGGTGAGGGAAGCAGGGATGGCTCCGAGGGTTAAGTGCTTGCTTGGCAGCCCCAGAGTCCGAGGATCAAGTCCAGGCCCCAGCCTGTGCAGACCCATGTGCGGAACTGGGGTGTGCTTCCCATGTGGAAGCCCCCCAGTTAGGTTCTTGCTGGGGCGTGCTTCCCATGTGGAGGACCCCTGCCCAGTTCCTGCCCTGCATGGTCCCCTCCCTACCTGTGTGAAACAAAGCCATGTTGAAAACTGATGATGTACAACTGCGGAGATTGCTCTGGGTCCTCCTCCTCTCTTTCTCTCTCTGTCTCTGTCAAAAACAATAAATCTTTAAAAAAAACAAACAAACAAGTGTGAGCTGATGCCTCATTGAGGTTTTGATTTGTATTTCCCTAATAGCTAGTGGAGTTGACCGTTTTTCAAATATCTGTTGGCTATTGGTGTGTCTTCTTGGGGGAAGTGTTTGTTCATGTCCTCTCCCCATTTTTTAATGGGATTGTTTTTTTGTTGTTGAGTTATACGAGTTCTGAGTTCTTTGTATATTTTGGATATCAGCCCCTTATCAGAGGTGTTGTTTGCCAATATCTTCTCCCATTCACTTGACTGCCTCTTAGTTTTGTTGATGGCTTCTTTTGCTGTGCGAATGAATACTTTTTAGTTTGATTAGTCCCACTCATTTATTTTTGCTTTTAGTTCCCTTGTCTTTGAGGTCAAATTCATAAAATTCTCTCTGAACCCAGAGGCTTACTTTAGAACTGATGTTTTTTTTCTGTACAATTTATTGTTTCAGGTCTTACGTTTATGTCTGATCCATTTTGAGTTAATTTTGGTATATGGTAATAGCAGTGTAATTTCATTCTTTTACATATGGCTTTCTAATTTTCCCAGCACCATTTACTTATTTATTTGTTTATTTTATTTTAATTTATTTTTATTGTTTTGACAGAGAGAGAGAGATACAGAGACAGGGAGAGAACTGAACTAGGGGAACTCCCCAGTTAAGCACATGGGTCCGCATGGGCAGAGCCGGGATTCGATCCTCAGTCCCCAGCGCTGCAAAGTGAGCGCTTAACCCACTGAGCCATCCCGGCTTCCCCTGCAGCACCATTTATTGAAGAGGCTTTCTTTTCTCCATTGTATATTTTTTGCTCCTTTGTCGAAAATTATCTGCCCATGTGTATGTGGGGGTTTATTTTCTGGTTTTCAATTTTATTTCATTGGTCTATGTCTGTGCTTTTCTGCCAATACCATGCTATTTTGATTATTGTCACTTTGAAGTATAAATTGAAGTCAGAGTGTGGTACCTCCAGACTTGTTCTTTTTTTCATAGTATTGCTTTAGCTATTTAGGGTCTATTGTGATTCCATATAAATCTGATGATTTTTTTGTTCTGTTTCTTGAAAAAATACCATTGGGATTTTGATGGGGATTGCATTAAATCTGTCTATTGCTATGGGTAATATGACCATTTTAACTATGTTGATTCTTCCAATCCACGAATGTAGAGTATCTTTTCATTTCTTTGTGTCTTATTTAGTTTCTTTTAATAATGTCTTATAGTTCTCATAGGTCCTTCACATCTTTTGTCAAGTTTATTTGTAGGTATTAGTTTGTTACAATTGCAAAAGGAATTGTTTCTTCATTTTTTTTCTGAAATTGCATTGTTGGTATATAGGAATACAATGGATTTTTGTACATTGATTTTGCATCTTGCATCTTTACTGTATTTTTTTGTTGTTTCCAGAAGTTTTTTGGTGGCATCTTTAGCATTTTCTGTATAAAGAATCATGTCATCTGTGAAAAATGACAATTTAACTTCTTCATTCCAAATTTGGATACCTTTTATTTTTTTTCTTGCCTAATTGCTCTGACTAGAACTTCCAATACTGTGTTGAATAACAAGGGTGACGGGGCATCCCTGTCTTTGTTCCTGATTTTAGAAGAAAAACTTTCAGTTTTTTACTATTAAGTATGATATTAGCTGAGGGTTTGTCATATATGGCCTTTATGATGTTGAGGTACTTTCCTTTTATGCCCATTTTATTAAGTATTTTAATCATAAATGGATATTTCATTGAGACCTGTTTATTCTTATCTGCTGTATCCCCAGGCTTCAGAATAGCGATTCAGGAAATGTTTGTTAAAGGAACATATTAATGAATGAAGATGTGATGTAGTCAGTATTTCTAGTCTTAACTAATATGTATCCAACTCAAAGTAAAGAACTTGGTTAATTTGTGCAGCCATGTTGTTACTAAATGTAAAATTCCTTTTAAAATATCAAAATAAACTCAGACTCACAGGTTCCTTCCTCCATCTCTGGAGTTCAGGAATCCTAGTTTGGAAACTTCCTTGCTTTTAACAGAATGATCATATAATGCACACATCCAAAACAGAACCTAAATTGCTCCTTCTGCCATTCTTTCTATAGATTTAATTTACAAATAGTTTAGTCTCCCTCAGGAACCCTGCCTCTCCTACTATTAGTGATATCACTGAACTCTATGAATATCCTTCACTAACACAAGTCCCCCTTTAGAGGGGAAGCCAGCTGCTTCCTTGGTTTACTGAAATGTATTTGAGGGACTGTGGGAACAACGAAATCTTGGTTTTTCAAAGGTGTATGGACTTTTATACCATTGTAACTGGCACCAGTTATTTGGAAATATGAATACATATTTGATAAGGTGGATATGTATATAATCATAATCACTCTGTCTATATATCTTCAAAATTGCATTTATTAGTTGTTCACACCCAGATCTGAACATTTTTTAATTTAAAAAGAAAGTCTAATAGCTTACTGAAAATAAACCAGGTTTTTTCAATATATTAACTGAACTGTTTCCTTCACCTTTTTCAGATTATGTGGGTATTGATTGATTCAGTGAATTAATAGACTCATACAGTTAATGACACCTTCAGCTGCCTATGCATTAGGAGGTTGTTTTTCTCATTAGAATACTTGTGATTGCCTGTCCTACTTGCTCTATGTCCTTGGAGGTGATCATTAAGGTCACTTAGTATAGATCTTCACTTTTCCTAGAAGACAAAATTTTCTTAGATTTCATACTGTTAATACAATAGTGTCTGATTCCTAGGAATCCTAGCATTTCAGAATCTTAGAACAGAAAGGGAAGCCCAGTTCCATTGAGGTCACAGAGCCTGTGTCTGAGAGGAGGCCAGAACCCAGTCCCCTGGCTGGTTCACACCCTCCTGCCCCATCATGGCACCTCTCCTGTGCCTCTATTTATCCCTGACAATTCCTTTTATCTCCTTTTTAAATTGCATCTAAAGCTTACAACTAGTCATTTAACTTGGCACTGAAGGTGAGTGGTTACTTTTCCATCAAACAAGGGTTACCGGTATTTCCATGGAGACCTTCCTGCCCACTCAGACTTGTTGAAAGTCTCCTTCTGTGGGCCTAGTTCTCCCACCCTTGGCACTATGATTGGTTTGTTTCTCAGGGTAGCCTGTCAGAATGCACGTTCCTTTATGCAGGGGAGTATACCCTTGTTTTATTGGTCTTACTTTGTTTTTAAAATTCTCAGTGCTAAATTGTAGATGTGCCATGCTGTTACGAAATTTTTGCCTTCATACTGATGAGTCTTGGTAATTCTCTGCAGGTTTACAATGGTCATTGTGAAAGTAATTTTTTAAATTATTGTGTCACCTTCATAAATATTCTAGCTTTCTGCTCTTGTAATCTTAAAAAGTCAACTTCGTAGAAATTGCTATATTGGCTTATAAGATTTGAACTTAGTATGGCCCAAAAAGTTTTTTTTTTTTAAAAAAAAGGAAATCAGAATTGTTCCTTGTATTGGTCACAAACAGTGTCTTGACTCTCAACTCTTAATGGCCAAGTTTTCAAAGCTATTTTATAATGACTAGCTCTGAATCCCACTGTTTTGTTCTTTGAGGAGTAACTGGTCCATGCTGCCTCATCAAGGCCTACTTGGTATATTAGTTTGGTCTAATTTTGAGCTGAAACAACAGGAAAGTTCAGCTGACTCTTCCTGATTGAGTCATCCTCGTGAATGCCAGAGTGGTCTCTGTTTCATGACACGAAGTCTCCTTAAGGAGGATGAGAGTGTCTTGCAGGACCAGACTTCCACCTGGCTGGTCTCGTCACCTCCCTTCACTCCTGTATGATCCAGCCACAGCAAACCACATGCCCTTGCACAAGGAAGTACATTGTGATTTTTCACACTGTCTTGCTCTTAACGGATCTGGAAACCTCTGCCTAGAACCTTGTTGCCTTCCTCTTTGTTTAAGCACAACTGCAGAGGTGAAATGGACAGCTGTAAAGTAGATTGTGTTGGGAATAAGGAGAGAGGTGCTCCCAGCATGAGTAGCTGGACCTACTGAAATGGGCAGACTGAAGCAGAGCAGCCTGCCGGGTTGAGAGGCTGAGGGATTAAGGGTAGGGATGGACATGTGTTCAGTTTTGGGTGCCTCTAAGATATCCAGGTAAGAGAGGTGAGAAGTGGAGTTATATAATGAATGTTATACATGGACCTAAAGCTCAGAAAGGTCACAAATTGAGGACCTATATTTCGGAATTGTCATATTTGAAATGAAATGGAGGTGCTCTCCAAGAAAGGATTTGAAGGATGCAACTGATTTCTAAAGAACTGCGAAGCTGAGAAATAGGCTATGAAGAGAAATGGAAAGGAGAAGACTAGCAGAAAGGGTAGAATAAAAATCTAGAGCATGTCAGAAACATAGAATTTGAAGATGAGAAGGGAGGTCACATAGGATTTATTGTTTTGTAGGAAGGTTATTTGTAACCTTAATAAGGTTTACTGGAATAATGAGTGCAGTTGACCCTTGAACACCACAGGAGTTAACGGGGCCCTGGATTTCTGAGCATTAGAAATTCTCTTTTAGCTACTGTGGGCCCTCTGCACACACAGATTCTCGGCCACAGTTAGTTGATCCTTGTGGGTAGAGGTGGACCTGTGCAGTTCAAACCCATGTTGTTAAGGGTCATCTGTGCTCTGAAGAGTGAGTAAAAGGATGGATGTGGTAGTGACAATCTGGGGAGAAAATTGTTTCCATAAGTGTGTCTCTAAAGAATAGTAAAGAGTGATAGGGCCGTCTTGGAGGGGTACAGATGGAGGTTGTAGAGGGTAGAACGTGAAACCAAGGACAAGTAGATTTGTGTTCTTGTGGGCTTGATTTTTTTTTTAGATGGATGATACTAGGGCTTTTTTCTTTTAATGCGAATAGGAAGAATCCAGTAGAAAGACCAGTGGATGTTACTGTCTTAGCTCTCTTGCAGTTGATGGTTTTTAGTGAACTGATGGATAGGATTCAGTAGTTATACTTAAGCTGAGTATGTATGTATGTCTGCTAGCCCCCATTTTCCTATAAATTTATATTTGAATTATAAAAAAGAAAATAGGTATATTTTTAATAAAATTTTTTCAGTGTAGCACTAAATTCTTATAGGCAGGTAAAGGGTTTGAAGAGTTTTTCATTTCCAAAAGCTTTATAATTCCATAGGAATCCTGTTTTATATGTAAATGACTGAATTATATTAAGCATTTTCTTGCACTTTCTTAGGCTTGTGTCTTTTAGTAAAATACCACTGAATTTTCATATCAGCAAGAGAAGTAGGTATATTTGAAAGTGAAGCTAATTTAGTAGTCATTTAGTTAGGAGATGGGGATTTTAGAGATACTAAAAGTGGAAAAGATGAGGATAAACTCTGACATTTTTCTTGCTTCTGTGGAACAAAAAAAATTAGAGCTGAAAACGAACAAAGCCTGAATGAAACACTTGACAATGACAATTTTTTATAGGTGAAGTGAATTGTGAATCTGATTTCATTTACACCTGCATGATACTGCTTTTGAAGCTTGCTACCATTTGCTTTGGCAGTCGTTTAATAAATATATCCCTGAGAGAATAGAGTCATAACAAAATACAATTTATGTTTCTTGAAAAAATAAAGGACTCCTCTTGCCATCACCTCAGCATAGTTTAACAGTTGTCCTTACCCTAACTTTTTGGATTTGGAATTTCAAAGCATCTAAACCTTTTTAGCTTAATTAAGCAAAACACAATTAATATGGTAAATTTAGTGTAAAGAAAGGACACTGTTCTTAAGCCAAAGCTAAACATAAGCATTTTGTATTGTTTTCTATTTGAGACAGCAAATGATGGTGTTTACTTTCAGTTTCTGAAATAATTAACAGTTATATTTAATCCAAAGTGAATACATCAGAAGAAAAGTGATCATTGGGAAATACTAATCTTTATTGAGTTGGAAAGGGAAACATTCAATTTTAAGTGGCAAGAGTCATCCAAGAGAGCACAGAATGAGTATAAGAAAAAGAAAAACCCAAGCAATGCAAATATCATGAAAAATCTAATTTTAAAAGTGTTTTGGAATTGGGTACAAGATTGGAGGTATATAAATATTATTAAACTAATGAGTTAAAGTTAGAAGTACTGTATTTAAATTCTTATGATTTTTTTGCCATTTAAAAATCAGTTTATTGCTTGCTTATATTGGCAGTGGGGAGAGAAGAGGACTATTAAAAAATATTTTGAAATTGAATTTACTGATCTAGGCCATCGATACCATTCAATCATAGGTATAGTACTTGAATGCACTGATACCCTTTCAGATATGTGGAATTAAATATTGATTTTAGTGAGAATTTAAAAACCTTACATTTTTAAGATTTATTACTTTACTTTCAACAACAATAAAAATTTTATTTTATTAAAATTAGTCAAAAAATAGCAATGGTTTTCATTCATTATATTATGCAGATAGCTGAAAATAATAATGTACCTAGGAAATATTTGACAAGAGCAGAGGAGTTTATTTGAGGTTTGAGGTCCTGTGATTTATGTGATTTCTGACAAATACAGCATTATATGGTATATTCATAGATAGAAAATAATGGTAGGTTATTTTATTATTTAAATAGCTGACAGGTAGTTGTTGGGCTCTATTCATTTTGCATTTTTATTCAGCTTTTGTTGTAGCTAGCTCTCTGCTTTAGGAACAAATCATGGAATTGAAGAAAAAAGCAGGTGCAAAATGGATTCATGACTAAAATAACGATACTGAAACTCAAAATTAAGATATTTCTGTACTAAATTTGCCCTTCTGTTTTATGTATAGTGAAACTAGGGCTAATGCCATGTGTCTAGAAAGATTCCTACTTTAACACCTGTTTGACAACTTTTTAAACTTTAGATTGCATTAATATGAGACATATATAGTAAACTATGTTTGTGTAAAAACTCCTTAGGTTTAGGGGATGCTGGGATAGATCAGTGGTTGAGCACTTGCCTCACTCGTGGTCATGAGGTCTGGGGTTTGATGCCCAGCCCCAGCCTGTGCAACCCCATATGCCGAACTGGTAGCACAACTGGTAACCGCCAGGATGGCTCAGTGGTAAAGGTTCTCTCTTCTCCCTGGTTCAGTTCCCACCCCATGTGGTCCCACATCCACCTGTGTGGAATGAAACCATGTCACCACTAATGATGTATGACTATGGAGACTACTATGGGCCTCTCTCTCTCTCTCTCTCTCCCCCTCCCTCTCTCCCTCTCTCCCTCTCCTTCTCCCTCTCCCTCTCCCTCTCCCTCTCCCTCGCTTTCTCTTTCTCTCACCTCTCAAAGAATAAAAACAAATAAGAAAAGAATCTTGGGTTTAAAAAGTAGCAAGGAAATGTCAACTGTAATTGAAAAAAGAAAAAGATTGTAAGGAAGTTGAAAGATGGTAAAAGAGATGACAGATATATGATTATGGAAAGAGCTGCATACCTAGAACCTATGTAATTTTTACTAACCAATGTAACCCTAATAAATTTAACAATAAAAAATGAGGTGACAGACTTGTTGGCTTAAACTAAAAGAAATGCTGCAAGTTTTCTGCCTCTCAATACCCTCTACCACCCCTGTCCGCTCCCACCTCACTTAGTCATCACTAATTTCTAGTCTGAATCCCTTGTTTTTTAGGAAAGGAAGTGGGAGACTAAATCTGAATTAGTCACTTAGGACCACACATCGCAACATATTTGCTGCCAGTTGTTTTCATGTATTATATCTATAAAGTGAAATCACAATAGAAATGTTTATATTTCGAGATGTGATTCTGGTTTTCTGCATCTGTAACAGCTTTGATATCTAAGTATTAAATTATAGCCATCACTTCCTAAAACACATAATAATAACAGGCTTAAATATATTCATAGAAATAGAAGATATGGAAGTTA
>PVKE010043339.1:0-13414 GCA_004027555.1 Craseonycteris thonglongyai | reverse complement strand
TCTCACCTCCCATGCAGGAGGTGCCCAATTCAGTTCCTGCTCCACGTGGCCCACATCCACCTATGTGTAATGAAAGTATGTCACAACTAATGATGTACAACTACAGAGACTACTGTGGGCCCTTCCACCTTCTCTCTCTCTCTCTCCTTCTTACCTACTTTCAAACAATAAAATAAATCTTAAAAATATAATAATAATTGATATATAAACTAGACAGAAAATCAGTAAGGATACAGAAGATTTAAACACTCAATCAAACAACATGATGTAAATAATAATTTCTGACACTCTACCTAACAACAGCAAGATACACATTAGTCTCAAGTACGTATGAAACATTCTCCACAAGGGAGAATATACTGAGCCAAAAAAATTAGTATCAAGCAATTTAAAAGGAATGAACATATAACATATGTTCTCAACCACAACAAACTTAAATTAGAAATCAACAATGAAGAAAATTGGGGAAATGCACAAATATTTAGAAATTAAACAATATATTTACCATTTCTAAATAACCCATGGTCAAGGAAGAAATCACAAAGAAAATTAGAAAATTTTCAACTGTATAAAAATAAAACCACAACATATTAGTGCAACGAAAGCAGTGCATAGAAGAATTTATAACTTTACATGACCATATTAGAAAAGAAGATCTCAAATGAATATCTCAAGTTTCTATTTTAAGAAACTAGAAGAAAAAAAAGGAAAGCAAACCCAAAGTAAGCAGAAGGACATAAATATTAGAATGAAAAATGAATAAAATAGAAATCAGAAAGACAATATAAAAAAAATTAGTAATACCAGTGTTGTTTCTTAGAAAAGATAACAAAATTGCCACATTTTAGCTTAGTCCCCCATTTTAGACTAATCAAGAAAAAAAGGGAGAAAAGACAAAACACCAAAATTAGAAATGAAAAGGGGGACATCCTCCTGACCCTAGAGAAATTCTACTTAGACGAAATTGGCCAATTCCTAGGAAGAGTCAAATTATTGAAGGTAGGAATAGGATAAGAGAAGGGAGAAAGAGAGGGAGGGAGAGAGAAAGAAAAAATAAAAATAAAAAAAGAGTTCTGAATAAACCTATACAAAATAAAGCAATTGAAAAAGTACTCATAAATTCTCCCACTAAGAAAAGCCAAAGTCACATGTCTTCATTAGTAAAGTCTATTTAACATTTAAAAAACAAATAATATTAATCCTTTACAAACTTGCAGAAAGCAAAGATGGAAATACTTTCCAATGCATTCTGTGAGGTCACCATTACCCTGTTTAAATCCAGATTAAGCCTGCTATAACATGAATAAAGCATAAAAACATTATGGTACAGTTAGAAAGCTAGACTCAAAAAAAATACATATTGTATAATTCCATTTATAGAAAATATACCAAAAAATGTAACTTTACAGAAACTTAAAGTAGATGAGTGGCTACCTGAGAGTGGGAGTGGGAATTAACTGCAAACTGTCACAGAAATATTTTCAGGTGATGAAGTATTTCAAAACTGGATTGTGATTGCACAGCTATCCAATAGCACTCAAAATCATTAAATTTTACACTTAATCAAGATGGATTTTATTGTATGTAAATGATACATCAATAACCCTGTTTAAGAAATAAAATTAGTCCATTAACCAAATCAGCAACCTCTACAGACAACACTTTAGTGGTTACCAAAGGATAAGTGGGGAGGGAGGTAGTAGAAGAGGGTAAATGAGGTCAAATATATGGTGATGAAAGAAGAAATAACTTTGGGTGGCAAACACACAATTCAAGATGATATATTATATAATTATATAATTGAAACATATAATTTTACTAGCCAATGTCACCCCAACAAATTTTTAAAAATTAAAAACAAAACAAAACAAAAACAACTGTAGCTGGGATGATCAAGATAAAAGAAAATACTAAGAATTTTAAAAGAATTATTACTATAACTCTTATAGGCATTAAAAGAACTTTGAGGAAATATAAATAACTTTACATCAAAACTATAACTTAGAATAAATGTTCAAAGTCCTTGAAAAATACAATTTATAAAAAATACAGAAAATATGAAGCTGATATCTATTTTTAAAAAAATTGAGTTTTCAAAAAACATACATATGAATAAAATTATAGTCCCAAATGGTTTCACTGGTAAATTCTATGAACACATAATGAATAAATAACACCAATTTCATAGAAATTCTTTCAAAAACTAGGGTAGTAGACCCTACTTCCAAATAAGGCAAAATACCCTGATAAAACATTACAAACATTACTAGTAAATATATTACCAGTATTATTCTGATACCCCAGACAAAGACAGCTAAAGGCAAAGAACACTGTAAACCATTCTCCCTCATAAATACAGACACAAAAATCCTTAATAAAAATACCAGCAAGTTGAATACATATATATCACAGCCATGTAGGATTTATCACAGCAATGCAAACAATTTAACATTTAAAAATTAATTAATTTAATTCACTGCATTAACAATGTAAAGAAAAATCATATTCAACAGATGTAGTAAAAAGCAATTGACAAAATTCAACACCCACTCATAAATTTTTTAAATTTCATTAAAGAAAAACTAGAAGGAACTTTCCTCAGTATAACTAAGGGTAGCCACAGAAATCCTACCATCAATATGATATATAGAGTTGAAAGACTAAATTATTTCCTCCCAAGTAGGCAACAGGGTATTGCAACATGACAAGAAGAAGAAATAAAAGGCAGAATGAAAGAATGTAAAACTGTCTCTACATGCAGATAACATGACTACCTAAAAATATCTGAAAGCAATTAAAAATAATATGTAAAATAAGTGCATGAACAAGATAAAAGACCAATTATAAAAAATATACACTAGGAGTAAACGAGAAAATGGAATTTGAAGTAACTACTTATTTGAAAACAATATCCAAAAACATAAGATGCTTAGAAACAAATTAACAATAGATGTAAGACCAACCACTAAACAGTACAAAACATTGCTAAGTTAAAGAGGTCATAAATAAATGAAGAGGTATACCATGTTTATGGATTTAATATTATTAACATCTCAATTCTCTGCTGAACTGATCTATAAATCCAACAAAATTCTAGTGATAATCCCAATCACCAGCGCTTTTTGTAAAAAGTAACAAAAGTAGCAAGGGAAGCAAATAAGGTGAGACCTAGTCTTTCCACCATGGAGGTCATATCCAGGCCATGATTTGTGGAAGGAGAACTCAAACAAAGCCTAAGAGTCAAGGAAACTGTGAGATCAGACTTTAGGGCTATCAGGGTGGCTATAATTTACAGGATAGATTACCAAGAAAGGGAAATTCTATACAGAGAGAAAACTCGAAAGCAAGGGCAAGCAAACATTTCTGTAAAGGGCAGATAAATATTTTAGGCTTTGCAGACCATATGATCTCTGTCACACATACTCAACTCTGCAAGGAAAACATGAAAACAGACAAAGACAATATATAAACGAGGATGGCTATATTCCAATAAAATTTCACTTACAATAATAGCTGGTAGATGGGACTTGGCCTGCAAAATGTAATCTGCCTACCTCTGCTCTACAGATCCTGGAGTGTTGTCCTTAACTTTTGCCTGGGTAATGACTTGCACATAAGAGAGTGTAAGCTATTCAAGGCCAAGAAAATAATCTGAAAACCAATAGGTCAAGCAATTCCCAAAGCTCACAGAGAACCACAGCGGTCATATTCTCAATAAACAAGGTGAAAAGGCCTCTAAATTCATGAGGCATCAGGTATAGTCCTCAAAATGACATCATCTTGAAGGTGGAGCTAAATTAGCTAATATTCAAGTCTGCTCTTATATATTCTAATGCTTAAAAGCAATACTTGCAAGTATCTTACAGGTTAAAGGTAACTTAACTGTATTCCCAAACAAAGTCTGAAAATATTTAACGGAATACCATAAATTACCAGGTATTCAAAAACAAGGGAGAAATACATGATCCATACCAGAGGAAGACAAATCAGTCAATAAAAGTAGACACAGAAATGACAAAAATGATAAAATTTGCAGACAACGACATTAAAATAGCTATTTTAAATATGCTCTACATGTTCAAGAAAGTAGGGAAAAAAACATAGACATGATGAGAGAAATGGAAAAAGACCCAAATGGAGTATCAAGGGATTTAAAATACATACTACCTGAAATGAAAACCATAATAAGTGGAATAAACAGATTAGACACTAGCAAAGTAAAGATCAGTGAACTTAAAGGTACATCAAAGCACAAAGAAAATAAAACTAGAAAAGTCACAAACAAAGCACTGATGAACTGTGTAACAATTATCAAGCAGTATAGCTTAAATGTAATAAATACCAAAGGAAAGAAGAACAGAAAAATATGTGAAAATATAACGGTAATTTTCCAAATTTGATAATGGTAAATTTAAACTCAACCACATCAATAACTGCCTTAAAATAATAAATAAAAGGAGATTGTCAGATCCAACTGTATGCATACTATCTTTAAGAAAGCAACTCATACCATGAAAACACATCAATAAAAAAAGCTAAAGTGACTATATTAACTTCAGAAAAAGTAGAAGTTAGAACACAGAACATTAGAAATAAAGAGATATATGTCATAATAATAAAATCAAAAGGCTGTTACAATCTTATATGTCTATGATACTAAAAACAGCTTGAAAAATATGGGGATGCCAGGATGGCTCAGCAGATTGAGCACTTGTCTTGCAACCCCAAGGTCCAAGGATAGAATCCTGGCCCCGGCCTGTGAGGACCCATATGCTGAACTAAGGTGTGCCCCCTGTTGGGTTCTCCCTGGGGCGTGCCTCCCATGTGGGAGGCCCCCAGCCAGTTTCTGCCCTGTGCAGCCCCATACCCACCTGTGTAATGAAATAATGTAGAAAACTAATGATGTGCAACTATGGAGATAGCTCTGGGCCATCCCCCTTCTCTCTGTCTCTCTCTCTCTCTCTCTCTCAAAAACAATCAAAATAAATCTTAAAAAAAGAAAAAAGAAAAGAAAAATACAGGGTCCAGCAGAAGTAATGCCTCTTTTTTATAAGCCAGTAAACTTAAAAAAGAGTGTTATTTCTGCTGGACCCTGTATATAGTACAAAAGAGAATTTTTTAAATCTCTATACTAGGACATTGCAACACTGCTCTCTTGGTAACTGAAAGAAAAAAGAAAATCAATATAAGGAAATAGAAGACTGAACAAATATCAACTAACTTGACCTAGTTCACATTCATAGAACACTCTGCTCAAGAGCAGAATATAAATTCTATTCAAATTCACAAAAAACATCATCAAGCAAGTGGAAAAGTCTCAATTCATCAAAGATGTTTGAAACCATACAAAGTATATGTTCTCTCACTACAATAAAATTAAATTAGAAATTAGAAGCAATAAAGTATTTGGAAAATCTAAAAATATTTGGAAATTAAACAACACATTTCTAAATAACCCATAGGGCAAATAAGAACTCAAAAATAGAAGTATACAATAATTTGAACTATGAAAATGAAAACACAACTGTGAAGGTCACATGAATGCACCTCTTAGCTCTCGAGCTAGGGAAGCATAATGGACCCAAACCAAGTCTCAGATGCTGCACTGTGATATCCATCCCCACATTTGCACCACGTCCATTATTTCCACAGCTGCTTTTAGCCAAAGATTGAGTGAGGCAAGACCAAGGCAGTTCCATACTTAGGAAATGCAAGACTTACCTGCCAGAAAGTTTTACAAGGACTCCCAAGAAGCTGTAACAAACTTTCGGTAGAGATATACTGTAGTATGAGACACCTCTACCCAACTTTCTTCTTTATTCACCTGGGGTTAAACCTACCTACATCAGTCTGATGAATCTCTCAGCCTCCAACAGCTAGCTTCCTCCTCATTTCTTCTCATAAGCATTTTCCCTAATACATCTTTTTTTTTAACTGAACTGGGGGCCTCACCGCGTTCGGGAAGCACACCCCAGTTCAGCATGTGGGTCCGCCTGGGCCGGAGCTGGGATTCGATCCTCAGTCCTTGGGGCTTCAAAGCGAGCGCTTAACCCGCTGAGCCATCCTGGCTTTCCCCCTAATACATCTTTTGCAAATTTGAACCCATCTTGGTAAGTGCTTCTTGGAGGGCTCAAACTATCAAGACAACACATCAAAATTTGTTAGACGGAACTAAAGAAATGATTAAAGGAATATTTATACAATTAACTGACAATAACAAAAACTCAGAAAGGTCTCAAGTCAATAATCTAAAACCAATAATCTAAGCTTCTATCTTTAGAAACTAGAGAAGTGGGGCAAATTATAAGCCAATTAAGGAGAGTAGAGGAATATAACTGAAATGAAAAACAGAAAAATAGGAACACAAATCAATAAAATAAAAATATGGTTCACTGAAAAACATTTTGATTTTCATCTACATTGTTTTCTCATTCAGTAAATATTAATCCACATAAAAACTGTCATTTGAAATTTCACCTTGCTCTAACCCTAATGCTGAATTCTATCATAATAATAAATATTCCATCACACATCAAGTTATATGAATCACAACATGCATAAAAGTAATTGGATCACCTACATCACACCATATCAAAAAAAATTTAAATTAAAAAATCAATTTGAAGTGGGTAATAGAAAAGTAAAACAATAAACACCTCCAAAGACATCCTGAAGAGAGTAGAAAAAAAGATGGGAAAGCCAGGATGGCTCAGCAAGATAAGCAATCGCTTTGCAGCCCCAAGGACCAAGGAATGAATCCCCCCGCCCCAGCCCATGAGGACCCATATGCTGAACTGAGGTGTGCTTCCGACACCAGAGGCCCCCAGCTCAGCCTCCACCCTGTGTAGCCCCTGCCCACCTGTGTGGAATGAAACTATGCCGAAAACTAGTCATGTACAACTGTAGAGACTGCTCTGGGCCCTCCCCCTTCTCTCTGTCTCTCTCTGTTTCTGTCTGTCTCTGCCTGTCAAAAACAATAAAATAAATCTTAAAAAAAAAAAAAAAGCCACAGTGTGATAAAAGTTATTAACAACATATATGACTAATAAACGGTTTAAATCCAGAACATATGGGGAAGCCGGGATGGCTCAGTGGGTTAAGTGCTCACTTTGCAGCACCAGGGACCGAGGATCGAATCCCGGCCCCGGCCCGTGCGGAACCATGTGCTGAACTGGGAGCTCCCCCAGTTCAGTTCTCTCTCTCTGTATCGCTCTCTCTCTCTCTGTCAAAATAAATAAATAAATAAATAAAAATATATTATTAAATCCAGAACATATAAAGAACTCCTATATAACAGCAAGAATGTTGGGTTGCTGGGCAGGTTGAGCACTTACTTGCCTTGCAACTGCAGGGTATGGGGATCTAGCCCAGACCTGGCCCATGTAAATCCATTTGCTGAATTGAGGCTCACTGGTAACTACCAGGATGGTGGCAAAGGTCCTCACCTTCCCTGGGGGAGGCTCCAAGTTAGGTTTCCACCCCATATGGCCCCAAATCCACCTATGTGGAATGAAACCATGTTCTCTTTTTTTCTTTCTTTCTTTCTCTTTCTCTCTCTCTCTCTCTCTCTCTCTCTCTCTCTCTCTCTCACTCTCTCTCTCTCTCTCACTCTCCCTCCATCCCTCCCTCCCTCTCTCTTCTCTCTCATATCTTCTCTCAAAAACAATAAATCTTAAAAAAATAAAAATAAGAGGAGTGTTGAATAGGCATTTCACATAGGATTGCCAATGCTTGACCTAATTAGTGATCAATGAAACAAAATGCAGATTAAAAATCACAAAACACTACTAAATAGCCACCAGAATGGTTAAACTGGAAAAGGCAGAAGATCTTGCAAGCATTGGCAAGAATGTGCAATAACAGTGCTGGTAAAGGTACAACTGGTAAAAATCTTTCTGGAAAATGATTTAGCAACATCTCTTAAACTAAGGGTATCCAACCTTTTGACTTCCCTGGACCACAATGGTAGAATTGTCTTGGGCCACATATAAAATACGCTAACACTACTGATAGCTGATGAGCTAAAAGAAAAAAACAAACAAACAAACATCACACATTAATCTCAGAGAGTATTCAGAAAATTTAAGAATTTATGTTGGGTTGTATTCAAAGCTGTCCAGGGCTGCATGCAGCCCATAGGCCACAGACCGGACAAGCTTGTCCTAAAAAATGAACCTAATGTAGTCACTATGATTTAGTAACTCTACTCTTAAAGAAAATTGCTACCAAAAAATGTATGTACATGTGTACCAAGATACAAAAATGTTAGCATTGTTTATAATACCAAAAACTCAAAAAGTCCACTAACAGTAGAATGAATAAAACAGTAGTACCACTGACTGTGGAACAACATGGGGGTTGGGGCGCTGAGCTCTGTACAGTCTTCACATATGACTCTTCACTCCCTAAATTAAAGCTGTCTCTTGCATCCAGGAGGAATGTGACATTTTTTGGCATTTACCCTACTTGGTATTCTCTGAATTTCCTGGATCTTTGGTATCTAATGTTAATTTGAGGAAGTTGTCATTGTTTCAAATATCGTCTGTTCCTTTCTTCTTTTTCTGGTATTCCCATTACACATTTACACATATATTATACCTATTGTAGTTCTCTCACTGTCCTTGGACGTTCTGTACTTTTTTAGGGCTTTTTTTTTAGTCCTGTTCTCTTTGGCTTTCAACTTTTAAGGATTCTATTGATACATTCTCTTGCTCAAAGACTCTTTCCTCAGGTGTATCCAATCTACTAACTCCATCAAAGGCATTCTTAATTTCTGTTCTTTTTTTTTTTCTCTAGGGTTTCTTATTGGTTCTTTCTTAGAACTTCCATCTCTCTGCTTATATTACCTATCTGCTCCTGCATGTTGTCAACTTTATAGCTGTTTTTAATTCCTAGTCTGATAACTCCAATATCCCTGCCTTATCTGAGCCTGGTTCTGATGTTCACTCTGTCTTTTCAAACTGTGTTTTCTGCCTTTTAGTATGCCTTGCAATCTTTTCTTGCTAGTCAAGCATGATCCACTGGATAAAAGGAACTGCTATAAATAAACCTTTAGTAATGAGGTGGTAAGGTGTGGGGGAGTGGAGCATTTTATAGTCATATGATTAGGTCTCAGTCTTTTAGAGAGCTTGTGCTTCTGAACTATGAACTTCACACCTGTTTCTCAGTCCATCTTCCTCCCTCCCCTTAGGTAGAAAAGGATGGAAAGAGTGGGCTGAAGTTGTGTATTTCCTTTCTCCCAGGTGGAAGGCTTAAGCTACTAGAGTTGGATATTTCCCACCCCCCATGTCAGTTAGGCTGATAAAACTTCATAAGGTTTAAGCCCTGGTAAAATAGTTTCTCCTGAAGGCAGACCTTGTTAAGAACAGTATATTCTGGCATATTTCAAAATGGTTCCTTTACCTCTTCCTCTGCCAGAAGCACAAGGGAACTTTTCTCTGATAATCACTGAAAGAACCTGATAGAGACGCAAGAGGTAAAACAAAAGTGTGGAGGCACTCCAACAACTGGCTCTGCCTGGAGTTTTTAACACTTAGAGTTGTCCACATTGAACCTCCACAATGTGTCAATTACAGTTCAGGTCTCCCTACATCATCAGCGGTTCCCAGCAAAGTTGCTGTTCTAATAAGTTGTGATTCCCTGTATACTTTGTCAGTCTCCAGTTTTAAGGGTAATAATTGCCTTGTAATTTCTCTTCACTTACAGACCTAAGAAAAGCTGTTGATTTTTCAATGTGTTCAGACTTGTTGTGAGGATGAAGTGGCAACTTCCAAGCTTCTCCTACACTATCAACTTAAAATTTATGTAGAATAGGAAAAGGCATACATATCCATTATCATATACAAAAAACAACTGTGCTACATACTTTAAAAATGCTACATACTTTCCCCCTTTCTTTTTACACTAAACATATTTGTATTTCTAGACATCTAGCCTAGATCAGACACTGTTCTTAAACACCTAAACCTTTCAGTTTATCTGTAGAAATCAATATAAAATTACAGAGTGAAATTCATAAAATGTATTTTTCAAATAAGGAACTAAAACGGAGCTTACCATTTTGATACCTGTGGAAAATGTCACTGGTTTTATAGGCTTGGGTTTCTCAAGTTGCATTTCCAATTGAGTAGATCTATCTTTATGCTGAGCCAAAAGTAGAGCAACAGGGAGATCAGAACTTTCCTGTAAGAAAAGTTAAAGTCCAATATGAAAGTTAAAAAGAAAAAACTAAAGAGCAACAGGTCTTTTATTTTAAATTATGCCTTTCCATAGGCATTTGATGTCAACCTAAATATTCACTTTATAGAGAACACTTCACAAAAAATTTAAACATTCTATAATAAGAAAAGGCTGTTTTAGATTCATAAATCAAAACCTGCAAAAAGTTATTTTTATATAATCCACATTAAAGACAATATAATAGGGTCTTATTTCATCTAGCAATGCCCACCATATTTATTAAAATAAAATAATTAGAAGCTAATCACAAAAAGAGTAGTACAAAGTACTATAACTTAGATCAGATGTTTATCTAAGACACATTCTTTTTACCAGTGAATTCAGACCAGTTTAAAATCGTTTCCCATTAGATTTCACCTGAGGCCGTTTGGAAATGATCCTTGTTCTGTTTTGCACAATGGAACGATTGTTAAGTACAACCAAAAGTATATTTATTTTGTCTTTTACTGACTTATTTTTAGAAATGAAGTCTAACATTTTTAATTAACAAAATGATAGTAAATGTTTTTAATATCTATATTGAGACTAAATAAGGGCCACTGTTTATAAGATCTGTACACACATCAATTAATAATACAAGTAAATTACTAACTAATTCTTATATGTAGACTGTTATTTATCCTGTTTAACATGAAGTTCTCTTAAATGTTAAAGTACTGTGGAGCTAAGGTTTAAACTAAATGATATCCAGACTTTTTCCCTTCTGCGTTGTCAAATAAGAACACAGAAACACACGCAGAGGGGGCCAGGAGGGAAGGAGATCACAAACACATACACACACACAGTACTTTCCTTATCTGTAAACAAAAGTGAAGTGCACAAACACATTTGTATCTCCTACACCAAAGTCATCTACAAAAACAACACATTCTTCAAATGACCTACATATTTTTAGAATAATAACTATACAGAACTTAATCTGGAAAAAAACTATACTGTTAACATTTCATAGTATGAAAGTAAACATATAGCAGAATGTAATTATTTTTTGAAATCTAGTAACGTCATAATATTTTTAGGAAGAAAAGTGGCTAATTAATATATTTAAAGGAACTGTTGTAGGCTCTAATACAGAAGTAATTCAAATAACAAGCAATTTATTTCAACAGAACTGACCTAGAATAAATTTGTACCTCAAGACTTTGTAATAGAAGTGCTATGCAAGAGCAATGTTAGAAAATTAAAACTTTTAAAAGTAAATGAAAGAACACAAATTTTATTTATAAAATAGAACCTTATTGAAGAGCAAAGTCCTTGCAACCTGGCTTTAGCAATAATGGAGGGTAGATGAACTAAATTATGAGAATATACTTGAATACTTTTCATATTCTACAGCAAAGCATTAGTAATGTATTAGTAACAGTACTGCTGTGAATTCCTGCAAGTATTCTAGATATCCATTAAGAATTTTATAATAAATGTAAAATTAAAGAACATTTTAAATGTGCTGTGGCCCAAAATATCTTTCAAAAGCTATTACTATCTTTTCATATGTAACAGCTGACAGAAGAAACATTAATTCCCTTGGCTAAAAAGTTAAAGCATTGCTTTCCAATTTATACTCTAAGTCAGGGGTGGGCAAACTGTGGCCCGCGGGCCGCATGTGGCCAGCTACAGGTTTTTTTGCGTCCCGCCAAGACATCAGATTTTTATGATACAATTTATATCTTTTCTGAAATGCAAAATTAATAAATGCAATCATTTTAAAAGGTGTGGCCCTCCGCTAACCTTTGTTTCCACAAAGCGCCCCCGAACCAAAACAATTGCCCACCTCTGCTCTAAGTGAATTAAAATGCTCTTCGGTACCATGTATATACTCTTAAAAAGTAAAAGTTCTTGCATAAAAGCAAGACAATGTGTTCACTTCAAAATGCTGCTAATCAATACTATGGCCTGATTCACTTTCACATAAAAGGACCTAACTATTAAAATGTCTTGGTAAAACAGATAAAATTTAATAAAAAATAAACATCCTAGAAATCTAGAACTAATTTTGATACTAAGGCATACCATTTAGTTCAAATCTGCTTTATTCCATTTTAGCACTCAAAACATTGGGGGGCTGAAAATCTTCGTAAATGTTAAACTAGAATTAAGCAGGAACTCTAACAACAATAACAACAACAACAACAAATAATAATAATAATAATAATCTATATACAGTAAAATAAACTATGGGAAACACACAACCTCTAAGGGATACAGAAAACACAGATTTAGCCTTTCAATTTATTCCATTCTTCTTAGCTTTCCATTTTACCTTAAAAGTTTCCCTAACCTACATTAATTGCCTGAAGGAATCTTGTTTAATACTTAAAGAAATTTTAATAAGACTGCCTGTAATACTCATTAAAAGCTTTATAATGACCATTTTTAAAAGATTATTTTAACTGACTTTAAGCAAGCCATCTGGCAAACAATATTTCTAATAAAAATCAGCTACTGCATTTGACAGCAATATTACCCCATACAAAATTTCAGACATAAACTGAAGAGAATTTTCAAACGGGAATATAAACAGATTTACTAAGTCAGAACTAGTTTTAAAATCTTTTTTCCAAAGTGTTAAAAAAACTGAATTCACAGTTAGGATTAAATAAATGAACTTTTTAGGCAACACCATGGTAAATACTAAACCTATAAACATTAAGACTACACCATTAAAATAAACATTAAGACTATAACATTAAAAACTTTTAAGACTTTTAGCATGAGGACAAAACCCCCCCAAAAAGAGAAAAAAATTCTAATATGTAGTACTGGTTACCTAAATTAATTTATAAATTAGATCCAGAGGATAATTCTAAGATTTAAGCGTCTAGATATATTTACAAATACCAATGCTATCATTTTTATAAAATCTAACACATTGTCATAAATAGAGAAAGAAATACAATGTATTCTTTTACTTAATAAGGATTCAGGAGAATAAAAAGAAATTTAATGATTCTTTCAATTAGTCAATAAGGACTAAACGTATGTTAATATTTTAACAAAATAATTTAATAAATATTCAAAAATTAAAGTAACAAAGAACGTTTAAAAATACATTTTAAAATGTAATCCAGAAATTCCTCATTGGTATTCTGAACCAATCTGTTGTAATTAATTGTTCTAATGAATACAGTAAATTGCTAAGGATTATTTATACCACCATGTTACATGATCTAAACAG
>PVKE010043338.1:0-13415 GCA_004027555.1 Craseonycteris thonglongyai | reverse complement strand
AGATGCATCACTTCTGCCCTCTTTGATCATATCTAAAAGTTTCATTTTTTCGCTGATGGTCATCATCTTCTTCCTCTTGGGCGCCCCGGAGGAAGCTTTCGCAGGGGCACAGCGCTTAGGCGGCATTATAAGGGCTTAATTAATAAAAAAAGTGATCGCTTAAACAAAACAAGGTATCGCCAACACAACACTAAAATATAGTATGCGAGACAGTCAACATCATGGACAAGACTGGAGAGATACAACAAGAGAAGATGCTAGGTGAGGCTGCGATGATGCGCAGACAATCAGCTCACAGGGATCAATCCACTCAGACTCTCATTGGTCAATGTCGCACCGGAAACCAATCATGCGCCTTTATGAGAGCCTATGGGATGTACTCTGAGTCAACTCATCTCTTTGTTTGACATGCAGGGATCCTTCTCTCTCGCGCATCAACATGAAACAACGCTCCTTTCCGCAGTGTGGCTGCCGACATGGTTGTTATTTTTTCATTTTTATTTTTTGATGAATATTTTGGAAAAGCCCGCAAAGCACTGAAGCCGCAAAACATGAAGCACGAAGTGGCGAGGGAACACTGTACTTGGGAAAGCCGGGATGGCTCAGCGGGTTAAGTGCTTGCTTTGAAGCCCCAAGGACAAAGGATCGAATCCCGGCTCCGGCTCAGGCAAACCCACATGCTGAACTGGGGTGTACTTTCTGAATGCGGTGAGGCCCCCAGTTCAGTTGTAAATAAATAAATAAATAAATAAATAAATAAATAAACCTAAGCAGATTTATATGTACATGCATAGGTATGTAGGTGTATGTATATATGATCACATACACACACCCATATATATATTTATATATATATATAAAGGAATTTAACTCCAGGCCAGATCTTATTGTGATCTTTCAGGTACAATCATAGACAATATAAAAGCATTACCTGGCGGTTATTATGAGGGAAAGAAGCTTGAAGAAACTTGATGCACAACCAGTGAGTGCACTGTAGGCACTGAACATAGTTGCGCTTGTGGAATAAGCCCTCTTATCTCCCCAACCCCATGCTGTTCCCTGCACTGTATTCTTAGCCCATAACCTTCCATTGGAGGCCTCCTTATGGAGGGGGATAGGGCTTGATGGAAGCACTGACCTGTTCAGGCACTGCCTCTGCCCTAGACCACCTTACAGAAAGGAGAGCAGCTTGGAGGAACTTCTCTCAGACCCAATATTCCAGACATTCCTACTCTTAGCCCTCCCACTACTACCTTCCAAAGACAAAGAATCCATAAACAGCAGATGCCTTTTCTTTGTGTTTTTCATCTGTGAGATGATCATCCCCTACATCGCATACCAATTTGCTCTAACACATCTAACCCTCACCCACTGCTAATCCAAGGGAACATTGATATAGCTAGGGCACTCTCTTGTTTAGGAACTGGACAAACTGAAGCAGCAGGCAGGGTCAGTGAAGCCCAATGCCTTTTTGAAAGACACACATTTTGGAAGGTGCTAGTGAATCCATGGGATATTCTGGGGTATGCAGGGTACTACAGAATCATTAGCGAGAGTTTGAGAACCTCCTGGACACATTAGTAGTTAGGTCAGTGTGTTTTGGACAGTGCTAGCAGAACATATGGAATGCTCTATGAGAGTTCTACTTTATTGTTTATACAAGCTTTACAGTTCTGAGAGGAAACAAAGTTTGTTCTCTTTACACCTGATTCACTGGCCAAGACACCTGCTGGGTCAACTTAGAGATTCATCAGAGGAACTCTGAGAAAGCTAAGGAAGCAATTTGTGGCTACTGCCTATGGTCCACCAGCAATGAGACCTAAAGTCGTTGGAGACTCTTCATACCAAGATGTACCCAATAACAACTATTAACTCTAAGCATACTCCTGGAACTGATGGTCAGCCTACAACATAGTAAGTTATTGAGGTTTGTGCTTTAATGAAAAAGATGAGAGCCATTGGATCATTTTGCCCAGTAACAAAAGAGATCTTAGAGACTTGAGTGGTATTCCTCCATGTTTAGATAAGTTATCTTGTTAAACTTAGTGAAAGAAGAAGAATCATTATTGGGCTTCTTACTATAGAACCACTTCTTCTGAGAGCCTTGGCAGTGGCCATGTTGGTTGAAGAGGTAGGGTAAAAATAGGAGATTAAAAAGAGCGAATATCTGAGACTCTCTCCCTCCTCTGTTGAGTACTATTTTGGCTCTGGCAGTATGGTTCACCAGTGATGAGTTGCCTGCCACTGAAAAACATATTTGTAGCACTATTGCAGAAATGGCAGTATCCCTTTCAGCCATAGTGGTTGTCCTAGGGTCTTCACTGGTAGAGCGAGGATAGTACATAATGAATTTTTTAACTAGACTTCAATTTCTAGTTCATTGTTGCCACATTTTCTGGTTTTCAAGCTCAATTAAACCTCCTGATAAGGTCAGGTCATTGGGCAGTAAACAACTGGATACTCACTGACAAATTGTCAGATATGGAATAGCAGCTATTGCCTAGGTAGTGACGAATGATGAACAGTAGAAACAATGTAAAAATTGAAACCAGTCACCTACTCCTGGACAATCTAGGCAAAGGACTTCTAGAAGTAATCTATGTGTAACTATCTAGTAATGGGGTATCAAAGATAATAGGCACTCTACCAAGGAACTCATGGCCTGATAATGGGCCAAGGGATGCCCAAAAAGTAGCCAAATTAGAGTCTACATGGTGATGGCCTCTATTACTAATACAAGTTCTATTGCTCAGCTCTTTCCACTGAATCTTTACATGAACCTTAGAGCCCACCAACCTTTATCAAGGACTCTCTGATTTCAAAAATGAACAATACTGTGGGTTATATATACCAGGTATTTCTGTTCTCAATGAAAATATGAAGACATATGTGGAGGTCAGAGTTTAATGGGGGAAGTGGGAAAGAATTGCATTTCTTGAGCCTTCTGGATACTGGTGCTACATGACTATGATATCCACAACTCCTAATACCAGAATGAGGAGCAAACACATAATGTTCAACTGAGTAAAGGTAAGGGATCTGGGTAAATGTTCTGTTGGGTATGATGCCATTACCAATGTGATCTTTACCCAGATACAATTATGGGTTTGTCCCTTTAGATCATTACAAACTTTCATTGTTATGGCCCTATTAGTATATGTATTTCTAGAACAGATTAATTATTAATAAAAATCCCTGCTTTATATGAATTCCTCAGCCCTGACAGGAATTGCTAGATTTAGGGCCATTTTAGTTGGCATGTGGAAGACTGCGAGCCAATCTAATTACTAGTGCCTAGTCCCTCTGTCTCCCAAAACACCTGCCTGGGTGGGATTGGGGGGAAGCTGCCCTAATTGTTGAGCTTCATGATGTGAAAACTCTCCATTAAACTATTTATTCAATAACCCAGTCAACCTGTTCATAGCTCAGGGTGTGTAGAGACTCAATTGATATATATTAACACAACTCAGTGTTATCTGCCATTGTTATTGTGATACAGACTACCATACAAACTTGAGGAAACTGGGTATGCAGAAATTGATATCATGAATTCTCTTTTCAGTATCCCTTTATTGTGGATGATTATGATCAATATAACTTCTTGTGGCTTGGGATGCCACACACCACTACTATATGAGGGGGAGTATCCAAAAAATTGAAATTTATTTGTAAAAAATTGGGTATTTATCCTTAAATGTTTAAAGTACTGTCCATTTGATGCAATACACCTATTGAGATGCTTTTCCTAGTGCTCAAAACAGTTTTTGAACTCATCAGTTTTGATGCCTTTTAGTGCTTCTACTGTTTTTTGCTTCCCCCTTTCCATATTGGCAAAACATTTCCCTTTGAGAACATTTTTCACCCAGAGAAACAAATGAACAAACAAATAAAAGTCACTCGGGGCAAGATCAGGTGAATAGAAAGGGTGGGGCATGAGTGTCATGCTGTTTTTTTGGTCAAAAACTATTGAACACTCAGGTGGTGTGGGCAGGTGAGTTGTCACACCACACATTGTTCATATAAATCACCCATCATAAAATGGGCAAACATGTTTAGTCTCCATCCAAAGAATTCACTGAAGCTGCACACAGCCTCTCACAACAATGTCAGCTGGCACACCACTGCAGATGGGTTCCTAAAACACTCACCTAGCACCAGAAGCCTGTACTATGAGGGACTGCCCTCCAGAAGACAATTCTAGTATTCTGGGGTTTCCCCTTGTACTTCCACAACGGTACCAAAATTCTCTGAATATCTGTCATCAATGTAAAAGTAAGGATATAAAAATGCCCACTCTTAGAGGGAGCAACAGACTTCCATTCTATAGATGACATCATCTTAATGAACTCAACATGGGCACCCTAAACAATGACTGGATTCTCCTAAGACCTATATATGGCAATTCAATGGGGCCATTATTACAGACAAGGTACCTGGTACCCTAATAAAATTCCTGATAATGCCTAAAGGCCCTCCAAATGGCCACCTAGCTCCCCTCCCTCTGTGCCCTTCTAATCCCTATTTACTCTGAGTCACAGAAATTCTACTATAACTTCCAATTAGCAACATCTTTGTTCATTGATTGGAAGCTATAGCAGAAGGTCACTGACCCACATAGAGGCACCCCTTTTAGCTTTTAAACTCATACCTTCGGGAGTTAGCTGAAAGGTACATATCCTTTAAGGGATATTTACTGGCCTGTTATAGGGCATTGATGGATACTAAGTGGTTTTCCTCTGACCATGAAATAACCATGAGACCAGAACACCAACCAAAGCATATGAATATGTTTGCCTTTGTTCTCTAGTTATCATACTGTATTCAGACTTTAAGTCAAAGTATAAGATTTCTATAAAATATATGTTCAAATGCTTATTCATGAATCAAAAAAACAAAGATCTTCTGTTGAGTTTAAAATAATTTCAAGTTACTCAGTTACAAGAAAATATTAGACTGTCATCTGCAACAACATGGATGGAACTTGAGATCATCATGCTAAGAGAACTAAGCCAGACAGAAAAAGCTAAGAACTACATGATTTCACTCATACGTGGAATATAAAACTGAAAGCAACAAAGGAACAAAACCTCATGAACATAGTCAATAGTTTAGTAGTTACCTGAGGATAAACAGGGAGAGGAGCAAGAAAGGAGGGAGGGGGAGCTAAGTATATGGTGATGGAAAGAGAAATGACTCTGGGTGGTGAACACATACTGCAATACATAGATGAAGTACTGTAGAGTTGTGCACCTGGAACCTATGTGATTTTCACTAACCAATGTAACCCTAATAAATTTAACAATAAAAAAGTATATAATAATAGTAATTTAAAGTTACCTATTATAATTATACTTACTTCTGAGTCTTTCCCCTTTAGACGCTCTTTTTTTCCTTACATCCAGTTGGGTTCCTGACATTGAGTCTTGATGCTCAAGCACAAGATTTTCACCTGGTACTTTAAAATAAGCTGTAGAAAGAAAGACATTTACTTCAATAAATGAAAAAAACCAAACAGATCTATTGTGAATTCCATGCTTTTAAGTTATTAACAAATGTACAAGAGCATTTTCTCTCACTTAAAAAAGTTATTAGTGTATTAAAATAATGCTAGACTCAATATAAAAATGGTAAAAAGTTTTAATGGTTATATATTGAAAATGTCTTATTTCACTAATATTCATAAGTCTCAAATATGTTTCAATTTAGCCTCTAGTTTTCTTAGTTTTCTAAATATTTTAAGTTAAAACATAGCCATAGATGAAACAATGAAAATATATGTACACCAGATTATTCACTATAGCGTATGTGTAATTGCAAAGTACTCAAAACCATATATATATATATATATATATATATATATATATATATATATATATGCATGCAAATGTACAAGATTTGTTCAATAAACCAAGGTATGTATACTATAAATTATGATAATATCAACTATGGTATATAGCAGTGGTTTTCAACTGCCTGTCCGCCAGAAATTTTCTTCTGGTCCATGATTTCTGGCAGATGAACCCATCCATAGACCTGCGGTTGAGAACCACTGCTCCACATGAACAAAATCCTTTTCAGGGTATTAATTACCCCTATTAACATAATTCTACAGTGAAAAAAGTAAGGCTCAAAGAAATGAAATAGTCTGCCCAAGGTCACAAGATTTATAAGGAACAGACTTATTTGACTTTAAAATATTTGTTCTTTCCATTACCAATTGCTATGGGGGTCAGTAAAAACTTTCTGTGAAAACGTAAGTCAGTAGTTTTCAACCTTTTTACACTTGTGGACCAAAGAAATAGGAAAATTATTTCAGGGATCACTAAGGTAGAAATAAAAACTGTAACCGTGGTTTTCAACTGATGGTCCATGGACTGGGTCTGGTCCACCAGAAATCATGGACAGAAAATTTTTAGTAGACCAGTGGCTGAAAACCCCTCTGATCCAAACAACCATACCTGAAACTGTAAAAGGAATAAAGAAGTTCTCATTACATTGACTTGAAGAAATTTCTAGGACATATGTTCAATGAGATAAAAAAAAAATTGATAGGATATCTGTTATGTTATTTAGGGGAAAAAATGATAAGTAATTGCCCTTACAAAACAAAATAATGAAAAGGTAAACCAGAAAACAAAATAGTTTGTTACCACAGTTATTACAGACTGCTAGCTGAAATGCACTCAATGACTATTAGCTCTTAGCATGTTCCTAGCACCAATGGACAGCTTATGATGTAGTGAATTTTTGAGACTCATTTTTAATGAACAAGTATATAGACCCCTCAAAGTTGCTTTTCTAGTCACCTGAGGAGACCGTTTAGACTGGGGTAGTTTGCCTCCATCATTAAGAAGGTAACTTGTGAAATTTTGTGAGGGGATTCATCACATTCATCCCCTGGCAGAGGCCACTCTGCTCAAGAAAGACAAGGAAGGTGGGAGATGATGTGAACACTCAATACTCTCTCCTTCCTCACCTTCTTTCTCAGGTTGGGTCCAACCATGACAAGTTTTCTGACACCAAAATAGTTGTTTGGACCACCCATATATCCACTTGCAATATGCCTAATGAGTCACTCTGATGATCTCTAGGTTCAACAATGAGGAGCAAGAAGAGTAGGTAATGAGATTGTTAATCAAACTCAGATTGCTAGCATCATTTGGGCTACCTTATTGATTTCAACTGGTTTATAAAACAATTGAGATTCTGACGAATTTCAGGGCAACAAAACAAACAACATAAATAAAAACAAACAAATAAAACTTGCTACTGCTGCTAGATAACAATGTTTAACCAGTAAACAGAGTAACCTAAAAATGATTAGGAACCCACTTCTAAACTATACAATCTAGCTATCTGCTTTCTCAAGAAAATGTCTGGGTCCTAGTTGCTCAACAATAGAGTCTAAAGGAGGACATTGAAGGTGTCTCCACCAAGAAACTTATGGCCAGGTAGTGGTCTAAGGGTGACTCAATATGTAGCCCTACTAAAAGCCAAATGGTGATGACACCTATGATTATTAACACAAGTGCTCTTCCTTCTTTCCTTCCCAGTGGATCTTGAAATGAATCAGAGACCTCTTAGCTTTCAGTTAAACAAGAATGATGGTTAGTCAAAGGATCCAAAACACCCAGTTGGGACATGAGGGTGTATGCCAAGGTCACAGTCCAATGGGGAGCTGGGTAAGCACAGCATTTCTGGGCCCTTTGAACACTAGTATACATAACCTTGTGTTCATAATCCACTGACACAAGGATAAAGAGGAAACAGGTAATGCTCACTGGTTTTAAGTCTGAGCGCACCAAATAGGACCCCTACCCAAATCCAACTGTGGTATGTCCCTATAGGCCATTGAAAATCTCCATTGTTATGGCTCCCATTACCAAACATATATTAGTACAGATGTATTTCCTATATGCACCGCACTTGCTTTCACCCCTAAGCCCTGATAGGAACAGCTACATACATGCTGGGGCCATATTAGTGGGGTATGTGGAAGACTACCAGTGTGTAGCAACTTTGCCATCCAAAATCAACGATCTTGGGGAGTAAAAAAAATATTTGCCCTTATTGCTGAACTTAATGAAACAAAATTTTCCATGAAATTATTTGTCCGATCATAAGCGTCTTTAGTCTTTGTATAAAGCCTTGCACACCTAGAGACTCAATCTATTATTATTGGCTCAATGCCATAGTACAGCTGTGGACACTGGCTTCACTTGGCATTGTGACCGTCATATAGGTTTATTTCCAAAGATGAGTGAAGTAGGTGTGCAACAACTGATACTACAAATGCCCTTTTCAGGTTCCCTAACAAAGATGATCAGGATCAGTTTGCCTTATATGGAATGGGTTGCAGTATACCTTTAATGTCCTCCCATAAGCCCATGCCATGGATAAAGCCCTGATCCTACATTGAACACTAACCTACTATATTGATGACATCCTTACTGGACCCGGACAAGAGCACCGCCCAACAAGGACACTACAATATTATGACCTACAATGTGGCAACACAGCTGAGTCATTAAGATAAACAAGATACAAGGACAAAGTACCCAAGAGAATACCTGGGACAAAGTGTAAAAAAGTACATTGTACTGCAAGCTCCAAGGAGACAATCTTTTTGCCCTCTCTACCCTCCAAAATACAAAAGATACCCAAGTTATTTGTGGAACAATTCAGCTACTGCTACTCTCATATTCCCCCATGCAAACATCTGTGTCATCCATCTCTAAGGTTACTAAACAGCCACTGTCTTTGAGTGGGACCCAACCACAGGAACACCTTATAGGTCCTTGAATGAGCCTCTCAGGCCACCCTTCTACTTTGTTCCTCTGATCCACATGTGCCTTTTTAGTTACAGTTCTCAAGTTCCCTGCCAGTTTAAGTCTATGACATAGGACAACGCCACAAATGAGAAGTGACCATTGGGTTATTGGATGCCAAATCTGTTGTCATTGCCTTAAAGGTACTCAGACCCTTTGAGATACTATTGGTCTGTCATTGGGTCATGGTCTCAGCATGTGATCTATGGCTATTAAAATAGTCTTACAACCAGAAACTTAACAAAAATTATGAATACTTTAAATTTGTTCTCCAATTATTTTAGAATATTCACACTTTACATCAAAGTTTAAATTTTCTATAAAATATATGTTCAAGTACATGAACAAAGAAAAAATTATCTTATAATTGGTTTATAATAAAATAATTTAGGATGGGAGGAAAGATATGGCACTCAGAAGTTGGGAGCTTAAGGTCAGAACCTCATGTGCAGGACTGACCTGGCTGGGCCAAGGCCTCCTCTGATGCTGCTTGGGACTCTACAGAGGAAAATAAAGGCTGAGCCCAGACCTCCAGTGGGTAGGAGGTTGATGGGCCCCACTCCTTCGTGGGTGGATGTGGCAGTGATGGATACCCTAGAGGAAGAGAGCTTCCTGTCGTCTTTCTCTTCCACCTCTGATGGAAATTTGATGATTTGGTTGATATTTAGAGGACACTATCATGGATGAGGAGTTCTAGTTATTACAGAGAAATTTCACAGAAAAGTGCTAGTAGGAGTTTGAAGACGCAGAAGTGAATAAACTCATTTACATTCCTACTTTTAATTAACATATTTCTTGGGTACAAAAGTATATTGAAAAACAATTGCTGGGGAAGCCGGGATGGCTCAGTGGGTTAAGTGCTCACTTTGCAGCGCTGGGGACAGGGGATCGAATCCCGGCCCCGGACCGTGCGGAACCATATGCTGAACTGGGAGCTCCCCCAGTTCAGTTCTCTCCCTGTCTCTGTATCTCTCTCTCTCTCTCTCTCTCTCTCTCTCTCTCTCTCTCTCTCTCTGTCAAAAATAAATAAGTAAATAAAAATATATTTAAAAAAAAAAAAAAAGAAAAAAAAAGAAAAACAATTGCTGAAGAAGATTCCTGGATTTAACATGGAAGCTTTCACAGTAACTTTACAGTACCATAAAGATGAAGTAGCTGGTGTCATATTTGACATACTCTTTGCATTTTTAAATTATCTGGCTTTTAAGGAAGTATTTCTGGACTAAAGAGCAGTAAGATAAGACTAGGGACTGAACTTAAGAAGTGGTTTAATGGTGACTTTATTGTGCAAATTCTCCTCTATGCTAGCTTCCCAGAATAGTCTGTGATGCTAGGTCCCAATCTAGGCAACAAGATTGCTCTGGATGGCAGCAGCCCAATATACTGGGAGAGGCTTCAGCTACTCACATGGTGACATCTTCAAGGTTCCTGGATTCATAAAAAAGCAGGAGCCATTTGTTTGTTTGTTTGTTTGTTTGTTTAGGGCTCTTTCAGCTATGAGATGATCTTCCCTCAATCCTCACTTCCCATCTGTACTGCTATATTTGGTGTTTTCCTGGTTCAGTTTCATGAGGAAAATGAAACATTGGTGTAACTAGAGCTTTCCTATTTACACTCTTGCTTATTCTGCCATAGTAAGTGAATAAAACTTGTTACTTTCAATTTGGCTTGCTACCTTAATTGATCAAGTCAAAACTGATAGCTTTCTCTCTGACATACTGGTAAAGCAAACAATGTAGTCAATAGAGTAAAATCCCTTTCTGGAATGAGCACTTTGGAAGGTGCTACTGAGTCCATGAGACTTTTTCAGGGAATACTATGGGGTCATTTGCAGGAGTCAGAAGGTCCCACAGGGTACATCACTAGTCAGGCCAATGTGTTTCCAGAAGTGCTAATAGACACCATGGGGGTTCTCCTGGAGAGTACTACTATATTATTTACATAAGCTTTGCTTTTCAGTACTAAGCATAAATAATTGTCATTCTATTTAGCTCCTGATTTATTAGCCAAGACAAAGAGTGAGTGGTCAAATTAAACATCAATAGATGGGCTCTGAGGAATGTAGGAAAGCAATGCCTTGGCTACTGCTTATGGTCCTCTGGGAATGTGATCTAAAGTCATTGGAGACCCTGCATGCTGAGATGCACTCAATACTAGTGTTAGCTTTCAACATCCTTCTAGTGCTTATGGTCAGACTATGATGACTCCATAATTTATTACGATCCATGCTTTAATGAAAAAGAATGTAGAGTCCTAAAATCACTTTGTTCAGTTACCTGAAGAGACTTTAGATACCCTCCTAGATATAGAAGACAATCTCTTTAAACTTAGTAAGGCATACTTCAACCTATGGGGCACGGTAATAAAGAATTCATTAGGGGAGCCACATTGCCCAAGGCAATGGAGGAAAAAGGGAAGATGAAAGAACACAGAGACCCCCTCCTTTTTCAGCTGGGTACTACTTAGGATCTAAAATAAAGGTTCACTTGTGATGAGTTTCTTCCACTGAAGAATATTTTGGATCACTCTTACAGAGGCAACAGTGGTACCCAAATCACCCTGATGCTCCCCTAGGATCTATACTGATGGAGTAAGGACAGTAATTATGAGATTTTTAACTAGACTTAGACTTCTAGGTTTATTTATGCCACAATTGTTGAATATCAAGCTCAACTGAACCTCCTCATAAGGTCCAGTCAATTGGTCTACCACACAATGTACCTTAACTGACAAATTTGGGGCATAGAATATCAGCTACTGTCAAGATAGCAAATAGTGATCAACAAAGAAAGTGATAAAGGTAATTGGGTAGCACCTGGACAAACACAGCAAAGTTTTTCTCAAAGAGATTTATGAGTCTGGTTATTCATCAGTGACTTTTCAAATGAAGAGATTGATGGGCTCTTCAAGCTCATGGATAGGTAGTAACCACAGGGCACTCAAAAGAGTGCGTTAGTACATATACACTGTAAGAGTCACTATGACTAAAACACAGTTACCACTCAATTCCTTCCAATGAATCTTGAAATGTGTCAGAAAGTCCAGCCAATTTTTGCCCTAGCTCTCAGTTTCCAAAAATGAACAAGACTATAATGTAGGCCAAGTCCCTATGTCCCCAGTGGGCACCTGAGGACCTCTGTTAAGGAAAGTAATCAATTGTGAAATGAAATAGAATTATATTTCTTGGGTCTTTGGAATGGTGGTACAGAGGTGTCTATAATCATGATGACCTGTGACAGTAGAATAACAGAGAAACAAATAATACTGTCTGGTTTGGGGTCTAAAGTCAACACCAAAAGAACATTTACTCATACCAACAAGGGTGGGTCCCTTTGGGTCAAGGAAAACCTAAAGTATGTAGCTCTCCAAAATAAATGTTATTGTTATAGATGTATTGCCTATGTGCAACTCCGCTCACATTCTTCCAAGTCCTGATGGAAATTGATGCAGTCAGGGCCATTTTAGAGGTGCATAAGAATGCTGTGAACCTACCTGATTACCAGCACCTAACACATTTGTTCCACCCTCCCCCAATATACCTTGGAAAGAAAAAGAAATAACAGCTGTTTGCTGAACTTACTGCAGTGTAAGTTTTCTTGAGACTACATCCTGATTCAATAACTCGGTTGACTTGTACACCAGGCCTTGGAGTTCATAGATACTCAATTGATATTTGTCTAGTCAATCCATAGGATAGCTCTTAACACTAGTGGTTTCTGACTTTGTAACTGTTGTAGCAACTATTATCCGGAGTGTGGGAACTTGTTACATAGCAATTAAAATCACAAATGCCGTTTGTAGTATCTTTCTACATGGGAATGATTAGGATCAGTTCATTCTCATGTAGAATCAGTACAGTTTACCATTAATACCCTCCACAAGGTTACCTAAATTTCCTATCTGTAATCAATACATAGAACATAACCTGAAAAAGGTCTCACTACATGAGGAAACACTAGCCTTCTACTCTGTTGATAGTATTAGTCTATTGGGTCCAGATGAGGGAACTACCAAACAAGAGTTGAATGCCTATTGACATACAGGTAGCAACTTGCTAGGCCAGTGGTCGACAAACTCGTCATCCAAAAGAGCCAAATATAAACAATACAAAATTGAAGTTTATTCAAAGAGCCATTTTTTTAAACTTAAGCTTTACTTTAGTAGAGACATTTTTATGGAAATAATTAGGATTAAAAGTACACTCTCGAGCTTGCCTTTGCTAAATATGTCTTAGTTTAACTAACGGTACATTAAACAGAACTTGGTGTCATATAAAGCTAATATTTATTTAAAAATATAACAAGTTAAATAATATAAAAGGTATCCTTAAAAAAAAAACACTAAAAACTCCACTAATGTGAACAATGGCCTTGCATTTCCTTGGAAAATAAGGGTAAGTCAGGTTTGTATGTTGTTGTTTTTCATTTTAGGCACGATTCCAAGTTCTCATCGATAAGCCGATTTCTTAATTTACTCTTGATAAAGTTCATGCTTGAAAATGATTGTTCGCATAAATATGTAGACCCAAATAAGGAAAGAACAGCAAACGCTAGTTTCTTCAGTTGATCATATGAGTCAGGAATACTA
>PVKE010043337.1:0-13415 GCA_004027555.1 Craseonycteris thonglongyai | reverse complement strand
AATTTAATAAAATCACGATATAGATCTCAACTTACCGATGAGCATCTTAATAATTGTTTGCTAACAGGGTTGTCGTCATACTCTCCTAATTACGAGGCACTGGCCAATGAAATGCAATGCCAAAGATCACACTGACAGATTGGTTTTTTTTATGTTTTCTTTTATGTTTTTTTAAATGATTTTATTATACGTGTGTTTTCTATTTACTTTGTATTACGTTTTGTATATATGTTTCTTTGTGTGTATATAATTTGTACAATAAATTTATTATTTTAAAATTATTTTTGTTTATTATTTTTTATTCTTGTTCAATAATATATATCCTTAGAAATAGCTGGTGCTCGCCGCCCTACCAATATTTTAGAATGCGCCCTAGGGTATAAAAAGGTTGGGAACTCCTGCCCTAGTGCCTTGCCCCTTTCTCCCTTTACAAAACTGACCTGAAGACAATACCAACCCTGGTTAACCCAGCAACCCACTCACTCCATCCCTGTGCCAAAGCACTTGGCAACAGAACTTACTTCCAACTTATAACCACAAATGGGCCCCCTATACTGCCAGTAAACCCTACTACCTTTCCCTAGTAAGTTCATGCACTCGGTCTCTGAGAGTATTATTTCACACCTATCCTCTTTCCTCACATCACCAAAACCCTTCCCCATCTCATCCTCAGTTAATGAGCTGGGATTGCATAGTGGGGGGGAAAAAAGATGCAATAAGACCAAATCTACTTCATCTTACTACTCCAAAAGCCACCAATTTACCTGTGTTTCCTTTTTATTGTAGTAACATATACAGAACATAAAATTTACCCTTGTAGTCATTTTTAAGTGTACAGTTCAGGAATATTAACTACATTCACGATGCTGTGCACCCGTCACCAGTATCCATCTCCAGGACTTTTCATAATATCTAACCTATATTGACGACTTGCTCTTTGCCGAGCACTGCTTTGAACAATTTATGGGCATAAACTCACTTAATCCTCACAACCACTACCCCGTGAGGTAGATATCATCGTCTCCATTTTACAGAGCTAAAATTAAGACACAAAGAAGTTGAGTAATAGCCTGAGGACGCATAGCTAATAATTGCTCATAGTCACATACTCTACCTTTCCTCCTGTGACAATGAGTAAACTATGTCCCCATCTAAGGTAGTCCTTCTACCTGTATCGTGGGTCCCACGGCATCTCAGCTTCTCAGGGACTTCACTCCAGCCATGGCCTTCTTTCTCTTTTACATCATCAGTTTCTTCTTTCCTATTGCATCTTTCTTGTTGGCATATAAATATGCCTACTGGCTTCCACCTTTAACAACAAAAGAACAATTCTCCCTTGACTTCACCTCTTCCTCCAGCTGCTGGCCTGGTTTTCTGTGAGTTTTCACAGTAGGAACCCTTGTCTGTACTTGTCTTCACTTCCTCTCATCCCATTCTCTCCTCAATTCACTTCACTTTTGATTTTCTGCACTGACATACATACAACCTGATTTAAACTCTATTAATATTTCTTTTCAATTTTAAAAAACATTTCTAAACTTGTATTTATCTGGCTACTAAAGATCAAGACTCAAATAACTTTCTGTTTCCTACTTGGGAAAGAGAGGAATTGAGCCCTTTGGTTTCTCTGTGCCCTTTATAATTTTCAGGTCTCCATTAATTTAATTTGGGATTTTTAAACTTCACCATTTTTCTATTTAATATAATCCTTTGTGACTTTTTTAATTGTTACATTTAACCTTGCAGTCATATCCACATGTTATCACACTAGTTTCTGCATATTTAATAAACACCAATGCTCCCCAGTACATATTTATTTTTCTATTAGCACTCCCCACAATTTGATATGGGTTTGTCTTGCATTAAACTTATGGACATATAGAGATATATTTTTCAGAAAGAATATCTAAATGGTGCATTTTCTAAAAATCTAAAAATATAGGAATGCCATTCTACTGTCACACACGGACTTGTGTGGGCTTAGAATTTTTGTGTAGCGATCTCTTTTTTCCTGACAAATTCTATAAAATGCTGGCTATGTGATCCTACATCCAGGTCTGACCAACCTAGGGTGAGGATTACTCATCTGCAACTTTTAGAAAACTCCAAAGTGATTCTGATGAGAGAATAATGTTAAGAAGAATTGTCATAGTTATTCCTCCAATTATCTGGTGTTCTGAATTACCAAAATGTCTAAGAACAATTGTTCATTCCTCAGGTAACCTGTTTAATCTTCTTACTTGCCCAGGTAGAACAACTAGTGTAAGTAGAGACAAAGAGGCATTGAGACACTCATTTCAAATACAAGGCCACTGAAAACCTTCTAGCTATGCTCAAAACTAAAAGCACTTTTGTTATTGTTGCTATCACCTGCATTAAAAAATATTCCATGTATAAACTAAATGTCCTGGCAGTAATTCTTGCCGATCTAGTTAATTATTTCCAATGGAGAAAAAAACAGGCATAACATTAGCTGCCCTTATACAAAATCACTAATAATCTGAATTTTCCTGATAGAGACTCGATCTATCACGATAAAGCATGCTTTTACCATGTGTGCAGAACCAAACTTAGCCAAATCAAAAGCCATTTTGTATGTCACTAATGGTCTTTATTTTAAAAGCTTATTAATTTATGCTATTAAGGTAGACAGATGCTCTGTATTTGTCCATACAGGACAAACAACTAAAAATAATTTTGATGTTTGTTAGCATACTTTAAAATGATATCATTCTTGGTCAACTGGCTGAATCCTGCCCTAATGAGCTTGGCTTATTAGAGTTAGCTCAGGCCAGTTTCTCTTTTGAAGTAACATTTAACCCATTTCCTGTTTAGAAAAAAATAGTGCAGCTCACTGCTGCCTTCATTTAATTTTACATAAACATACTCTGTGAGGCTAAGGCAAATCTGACCAGTTTTGAATGTGAAAATAAAATATAAAAGCTGTCGCAACTGCATCAGTCCCATTTTGATGTAATTCTCTGAAAAAGCAAGGTTAGGACTATAATCCACAAATTATCTCGGGGTAAACACTGCAGCCACCAGCTCCACCAGCAAGTATGCTCAGGGCACATGGGAAACAGGGAGTTATGATGTATGGGTGCTGTCCTCAGAACACCCAGCCGACGCATGGAATTCCTCTCCTCGAGCTACTTCTCAGCCCTCACCTTGGTGGCTATGTCCAGTCTTGAAAGGCCCATTTGGAACAAGAACAGTGGCTCATTATGAGTTGGTGGCACAAACCCGGACCTGTTCCACACATTTTTTAATGAAATGTATGAAAATCCTTCTCATCTCACAACCAACTGTTAAAGACTGAATGTGTGTATCTCCCCCAAATTCCTAAGTTGAACTCCTGCTCCCGAATGCGGTAGAGCCTCAGGGAGGTGACTGGGTCACGAGAGAAGAGGCCTCGTGAACGGGATTCCTGCCCGTCTAGCAGAGGGTCCAGGGAGCGCCCTCTCCCTTTCTGCCATGTGAGGACACGGAAGTCTCTGGAACAGGAAGAGAGCCCTCATCAGATGCTGAATCCACCAGCACCTTTATTCTCTTGGACTTCCCAGCTTCCAGAACTGTGAGAAATAAATGTTTGCTGTTTAAGCCACCCACAGTATGGTACCGTTATTATAGCTGCCTGAACTGACTAAGACACACCCAGTGTTCCACCTGGATCATTGTCATCTCAATCCTAGTTGGGGGACCATCTGGCAGAACTGAGACAGTGGAACATGGAGCCTGCCATGACCCACGTATTTCCCGCCAGCCTTTCGCATTGGACCACTGGCTCCACAGACCCACCCCAGGGCAGTGTTTTCCAAAGCGTGGTCTCCGCTGGAAAGTACAGATATCTACACCGGTACTCGGTGATTCTGACTCAGGCATCTGAGGTGGGGCCTGGAAATCTATTTCTCTCACCTTGTCCCATGTGATGCTGATGTGCAGCCCGGTTGAAGAACTACTGTCCCTGGTCTGCCTCAATTTTGATACGGCCCCTGCCCAGCCCAGTTGGTTTGGGTCATCCGCATCCCTGCCTTGTTGATCCTTGGGCACATCTGTACACTTGGTAACTTTTCTCACTCCCCTGTTCTTCCCCCAGGGCCTCAGGAACTCCCCCACACTGCCTTTTTGAATAAGGTGACTAGATTTTAACATTGGTAAAGCGGGACACCATTGACGGGGGGGGGGGGGGGGTCTCGATTAAAAATTTGGTCTCTCTCCCGCCGTTCCCTAGCTTGTCGTGCATTCTTTCCAAAAATCGGGACTTTTTAAAAACGCCGCAGGACGCAGGACAAATTGTTAAAAATCGGGACTGTCCCACCAAAAGCGGCACGTCTAGTCACCTTATTTTTGGATCTCTAAAGCAACTTGGTCTCAAACACTCCTCCACCCCGAGAAAAGGAAGGTGGAGCCAATTAATAGCCAAAGCTACAAGGCCAGAGCGTGGGACTCAGCCAGAGGAGCAGCGGGCTGAGAGCTAGCTAGCGACCTCCTGCTGTCTGTCTTCTGCTACTTTCTGTGAGGCCCAAGGGGCGCCTCGCACCACTCTTTTATTAGCTTAAACACAGTCCCAGTTTGATTTTTTTCCTTACACGGGTACTACATGAATATAGTCACGTTGCAAAATAATTTACAACAACACCGATAAGCTAAAGCTGCAACAAACACCCCATTTCCAGTCGGCTTCCACAAGTAACTGAAAACAAATCAGTCCCGTGTACATGTTTTCACATCTCTTTGCACTTACATATACTAAGTACGCGGTTCTCAAGGAGGCAAGAGGATCATGCCCCCCAGGGACACATCTGGAAATATCTGAAGACATCTTTGGTTGCCACAGCTGGGAAGTGATACAGGCATCTGGTGGGTAGAAGCCAGGGAGGCTGCTAAACATCTGTAATGCACAGCACAGCCCCCACAACCAAGAACTATCTGGTCCAATATGCCAGTAGTGTCGTGGTTGAGAAGCCCTTGATTAAACTACGTGAAACTATTCATGTCCAACCAATGTTAACCTTCAACGAGGCTATGTCACATAGCACGGCCAAATATATTTATGCGCACGGGGAAACATGCAGTTCGTTGGTGGCTGTTTTACATAAATGCATTAGACCGTGTGATTTATTCTACAACTTTCTGTTTTCCTCTAACAACGTGCCTAGAAGATTCTGCGTGTCAGGAACCAGAGCACCATCTGATTCTATTCCAGCTGCTCTAAGATGTTCGTTGCTAAGAGGGCTCCATGTGGCCCTTTAACCATTCCTTTTGGGGGGGATGTGGAACGTTCCCAGTTCTTCACTGTTATGACCCATGCTACAGTGAGCATCCTGACCCCTCCCCTCCCCACATTGACCAGATTTCAGGGGGGGGGGCAGAAGATGGGGGCCCTGAGGACCAGAGAAGAAGGGGCCGGGCTGTGAGGGACTGCAGGGCGCCTGCTTTCTCCCTGTGCCCTCCTCAAGGACTCCCTGCCATCAGCTCTGGCAACTACCTGCCTGTTTCCCTGCTCAGCAGCTTTTACAATGGATCACTGTGCATTCTAACACCCACTTGTTAGACTTCCCCCCTGCTATTCTCTGTGAGGTGAGTCAAGGGCTCAGGGAGTCACACCACTGGCCAACCTTCCGGGTCTCTCCCAGCTCTTCTGGGAGTTTCTGACACACCAGTTGGAAACCCATTCAAATATCAACCTGACACTCAGCAAAACAACACCTCACCCACTTTTCTTAAGCATGCCGTATCTTTATATCCAAAGAGCCAGAGCCAGAAGCAAACATTGCTTTTCCACAAAGGTCTAAGGGCATTAATTATCATGGAAAACTACACGAGCACTATTCAGAGACAGAAAGACGCCCTCCGCACGTGTTCCGAGCATATTGTCATCTAAAAGAGTAATTTATGTCCAAATAATTGGCTCTATAAAGGGCATCTTCAGTGCCTATGCCCTAAATAACTCAGCGCCTACTCTTGCCAGCACTCACCCCATGGAGGAATGAGAGCTAGGATTAATTGAGTCAATTATGATGAATGCACTCCAGCTTTCCTTTACTGCCACCCTTCAGCGAGAAAATTGGCCAGCCCTGTGTTTTCATGTCCGAGGACCTAACTCATTTCAGGTAAAGCAATCTAGATGGCAAGCAAGAATTTGGTTACAAATGGAAGGCCCGGGAGGCAGCACCTGTCCTGTGTGTCCTCTCCACCTCAGAAGACCATCTCGGGAACTTTGCTAAACTCTCAGCAGTAAGGTCCTCAATACACAGTAGTAGACATCTTTTTAAAATGTTCCTGGTTTATTTAACCACTGTGGTACCTAAGGGAGGTATGTAGGGAAGTAATAGGAAGGAAAGAAGGCAGGGAGGGAGAGAAGGATAAGAGAAGGAGGGAGGGAGGATAAGAAAGAAAAGAAGACCCATAAAAGCATCTTAAGTGGCCCTATCTCTCCACATAGTGTAAAGGCTACCAATCTTAGATTACACCCAACTGATGTGTTTTAATGAGCAAAGGCTATGATGCAACCGTTTTTTGTTTTTTGTTTTTCTGGTTATTTGTGAGCATCCTATTGTATCCTTTCGATTGCTCTTATTAGAGCTCAAATTCATGGAAAAGAGTACCTCTATAACTTGGGAACCCAAACATAGGTTTTCATTCATCCAACATTATCTTTTAATCAAAGCTAGATAGCAGGCACTCTCTCATTTTCCTTTTTGACCCTGTTTCTCTCTCGTAATCAAATTGTCCTGTGTGCACCCATTCTCTCAGTCTTGCTAGACAATTGAATCCACATTTAGAAAACTGTGCTGCCCACACCTCCCGTGGATGAACCATATTCATCGGTTCCAAGTTATATTATTCCAAGGGGAGTGTATATTGGTGTCTTTAATAGGGAACCCTGTAAATCCTCTATTAATATACTATTATTCCATTTCCAAAGTCACCATTCTTCCAACTCTGACTTTCTTGGACTATGATGACTGGGTTGGACTTCTTAGCTTCTATGCATTGCTTTACACATCCTGGAAAGTCACGGAGTGACATTAGAGTCTCCAGAAGCAGCAGATGGGTCTTTGATGTAAAAAGATTGTAACTAGAGCCTTTCAGAACCTCCTAAAATAATGACAACCTCCAAACAAATCCAACTATGTTTATGTTTCAGCTGAAACCTATAGTAACTCAGTGAGGAAAATGACAGGGACAAAGTCATTCACAACCAGCTTCAAGAAGTTTACTTAGCTTATTATTATTTAAATGTTTATAGATGAGAAAATTGGCTGTTAGGGGTATGCACCTCATGTGACCCATTCATGCCTCAGATGCTCACTGACCACCAAATTTATCATTCATTTTTGTCAATACTTATTTTCATTTAAAAAAAGAAAAGAAAAGAAACCTATGCAACTTGAGGAATCAAGAAAATAAGGGGGTTAAGGCACGAGCTACACCTCAGTGCCTGGAGCGCCAAATTGATGACAGTGCTCTGGGAACCCACATAATTGGGTTCCAAACATTCCTGGGTGCTCACCTTGGCAAGATGTCCGACACTCATGGTTTTAAAGACCTGAACCCCTAGCAGATGCTCCAAACCCTCAACATAGCCATTATTATCTGTCTACAGCGAAAACTCACAAACTTGGGCTATGCATGAGGAAACTTTTAGCAAATACAAACGTCCATTTTCCAGAAGATTGTAATCTAGTTAGTCTGGCACAGGCCTGGGTACCAGAATTAGTTAAAAGCCCCTCAGGTGATGCTCACAGCCAGCCAAAGCTACCCGGCCCTCCAGGCTGCCTTGGCCCACAGCTGCCATTAATGGTCAGGAACACACCTGCCTCTCCTGGGGCCTATCTTCTCAAGTCGCCTCTGACAGTTGCTCCTGTGAAGGCCTTCCAAAATAACCTTCTCAAGATTCTTTCCAATTCACAGGCATGAGCTTTTTCACAGGGAGTGAAGAGCCGTGTGAGGCTCGGGAACCAAGGGAAATTTTGCATCATTATTTTACTGAAAATTTGTTTAGCATCCACAATGTGCTGAAATGAAAGATTTTGAGATTGCCTTATCCAGTTTTCAGCTGCTATAAGCAGTTAGTCATACGGTTTTGTATTCCTCTGTTTAACTGACTGTGAAGTTAATAGGTAGATGCAATGCTGGAGTTGAGCTGGTTCAACTCTGAACTCAATATACCGCTTCTAAGGAAAAGAGCAATTGTCACCTCTAAGATTGCAAAAATCCAATTAAGCACCACTTTCCCCCGCTGCTAGATAGACTTAGACCCTGGAAGTAATGTGAACAATACCGCACGAGCATCCAGGGCGATCACCATGCCTCTTTCACTGAAATCACAGCCCAGCCAGCAACGAAACAGAAAGTGCAAGAATTTTAATGCTGTCCCCCAGATGTTTAGTTGTCAAACAAAATGCTATGAGAGGCGGGCGGTGATGTACCATGTGCCATCATTCTGTTTTGTTTTGTTCTTTTGTTGAAGAGGAAGTATTCAAGGTCAGCAAAACAGATTGCACAGATATTTTCTTGAAAAAAAAAAATGTGTCCTTTGGGATCCACTGCCCCAGTCTATGTGCCTACCACGTGTTCTCCACTGTAATTAAGATACATGTGCTTTTCTGAGCTTTGGGAATTGTGGGCAGGCAGCCCGGCAGCCAACAACGTGTGAGTCGCTGAAGGCAGATGGTCGGTGTTAGATGGTGCCCAGGGCTGGGACCCAGGCAGACTACCATGCAGGGTGTTAAACAGTTTCCAGACACACAAGAACTGCTGGTTGATTTAGAGCACTGTCTTTCCTTTAAAAGACAGGGATGAAGCACTCTTCCCAAGGCTGAGCTACTTCACCTGGTTCTTGACACGTGTTCCGCCACGCCCTACCAGTCAGACCCCAAATCTCCTCCGGGAACTCTTTCCTCCTCAGACTGACAGAATTTGGGCTTGGTTCTGTCTCTGCTCTAAGGCAGGAGCCTGACTCTTCATGCCGTGAACAAAAGAAGAGGGTGGTTGTAATGGGTTAATTAAATTTCCCCACAATCCTTATGTGGAAGCTCTCAGCTCCGGTGCTTCAGAATGTGGCTATATGTAGACAGGCTCTTTAAAGAGGCGATGACATTAAAATCAGCTCATGTGGGAGGGCCCTAATTCAATCTGACTGGTGTCCTTATAAGAAGAGATGTAGACACATAAAAGAGACACCAGGAATACGCACACATACACACACACAGAGGAAAGTCTATGGGAGAATACATCAAGAGGGTGGCCATCTGTAAGCCAAGGAGAAAGGTGTCAAGAGAAGCCAACCCTGTGGACACCTTGAACTTGGTCTTCCAGCATCTAGAACTGTGAGATAATACATTTCTGTGGTTTAAGCCACCCACTTAGTGGTATTTTGTTACAGCAGCCCTAGCAAACTAATACAGTGACCCCTATATTGACATAATTGAACATTGTTTTGACATACAAATCAGAAAATACAATTTTTTGTTCTTGTTGGGGAAGACTAAGTCCTCTGCCCTTGGCCACTCTGTACTATGCAAGCAGCATTGAGCTGTATGTGGCATGCAGCCAAAAAGAAACTTCTGGAGTATTCACTACAAGGATAGCTGGTATTCCTACAGTGACTGGTTTTTTTTCTTTGTTTTCTTTTAAGATATATTTTTATTATTTTTGACAGACAGAGAGAGAGAGAGATACAGAGACAGAGAGAAGGGAAAGGCCCTAGAACAGTCTGTATAGTTGCACATCATCAGTTTTTACATGTAGTTTCATTCCACAGATGGGCACAGAGATGCACAGGGCAAGAAGAACCAAACTGGGGGCACACCCAGTTCAGCATATGGGTCCGCAAGGACCAGGGCCAGGATTCGATCCTCAGTCCCTGAGGCTGCAAAGTGAGTGCTTAACCCACTGAGCCATCCTGGCTTCCCCTACAGTGACTCTTGAGTCACACCTGGTCATAAACAAAGTAAAGAATCCCAGCCAGCCTGGGAAAGTGTTCGTGAGGGTTTGCCAAACCTTGAAGGGCCTTTCATTAATTCAATCATGAAAGTGAGAACTGTTTTACAGACCAGGGCAATGCTCCATTTAGGCTAATGGGACACTATAGAGGTGTCCCCTAATCCTCCTCTCAGTCGTGGTTAAAAGTGAGATCCAGGGGAAGCGGGGATGGCTCAGTGGGTTAAGCGCTCACTTTGCAGCCCCGGGGACCGAGGATCGAATCCCATTCCCAGCCCTTGTGGAACCGTATGCTGAACTGGGGAGTGCCCTCAGTTCGGTTCTCACCGGGGTGAAGATCCCAGCCCAGTTCCTGCCCTGTGTAGCCCCTCGCCCACCTGTGGAGTCAAACTATGTGGAAAAACCAATGATGTACAACTATGGAGACTGTTCTGGGCCTTCCCCCTTGTCTCTGTCTCTGTATCTCTCTCTCTCTCTCTCTCTCTCTCTCTCTCTCTCTCTGTCAAAAACAATAAAAAATAAATCTTTAAAAAAAAAGTGAGATTCAGCTGATGGCTTCTGAGAACTTTAAGGTCAAGTGCCCTCTGAAGAGTCTGCTGGGGGAAGCCATGATGGCTCAGTGGGTTAAGTGCTCACTTTGCAGCCCAGGAGACTGAAGATTGAGGCCCGGCCCCAACCCGTGCAGACCCATATGCTGAACTTGGGTGTGCTTCCCATGCAAGAGGCCCCCAGTTCAGTTCTCACCACCACCACACCCCCCTAGTTCGGCCCTTGGCTCAAGGGGGGGGGCATGCCTTCCATGTGGGAGGTCCCCAGCCCAGTTCCCGCCCTACACAGCCCCCGCCCACCTGTGTGAAACAAAACCATGTCGAAAACTGATGATGTACAACTCTGGAGACTGCTCTGGGCCTTCCCCCTTCTCTCTGTCTCTTTCTATCTCTGTCTCTGTCAAAAACAATAAAATAAATCTTTAAAAAATAAAAATAAAAAAATAAGTGAGATGATAATAAACCTGCCCTTCTCATCTTACTTTGAGCATCAACTATGCAAATGTCAGTTATTATTTTTAGACAAGTTTTTATTTCATTCCGTCGCGTCTAATCCATTCATTCCCCTGTGACTATGCAACAGCTAAGAACAGAGCTGTGCTGCTTGCGTTTTCAGGAAAGCTGAGAGGCCCAGGGCCTTAGACTCCCCTCATCACTGTCAAAACAAAGGAGTGACTTTGGCAGCATTTCAACCTCATGATGCGTGCTGAGCCCCAGGAACCTGGCAAGGCATCGCCATCCAGTCACACCCCTGAGGTGACGGCTGAACTTTGTGGATTTTAAATAGAAACCCACACAGTTCTGCCCAGACAAGCCATGCTGTCATAATAGGCCCAGAGAGAACTCCGCAACACTTAGATTTTTCACATGTCACGTTTCTACAGCTCTCTAAATCAAATATAAACTGCTTTGAACACTCACCCACCAGGCACCGGCAGGAACTCAGTCTCGGTCACTATAGTGATGCGCTACTCCTCTCTCTGAGATCTTACAAGATTCCACGACTCACAGGGCGCCCAACGCAAAGGTTCTGGGCCTCTGTCCAAGGTTGCTTCTGCACCCTGAAGCTACAGGCATGGCCTAGATCTCCAGCTTCGAGCTGGATGGTGTTCCGCATGAACTCAGGGAGACTCCCCGCCTGGGTGTTGTGGAAAATAAGACCAGAGACTCAGTACTGTAAGCAAAGTTTGTCATTTACTAAAAATGGCTGTGCAGAAAAGCAGGATCAGGGGCCCTCACAGCAGAGGCTGGCAGTCAGCACATCCAGTTCCTTAACAGAGAAAAATTACAGACTTCCTCATGCAGCCTACTTCCAACCTACTACCTGCTGAAGAACTGCCTGTGGTCAACAGAGGAGAGGCTTGGCCACTCGGGCAAGAGGAAGGGGACATCATACTCAGCGAAGGGAAGAGGTGCCTTCTGGGCATACATCAGCAACCTGCCAAAGATAGGTTGACCAGACGTCCCATTTTAAATGGCACAGAGGAGATCCAAGATGGTGGCATGAGAGGAGCACGCCGATAACTGCCTGGGAAGGGCCTTGTGAACAGAGGGGAATCCACAGGGGAAACCCTGAGAAGAAACCTCAACTAAGAGAACCACATAACACGGAACAACACACAAAGGTTAGAGAAAAAGGGGGAGAGCGGGAGAGGGAAGGGGAAGCAGCGGTTCGGGGACAGAGACTCGGAGCGCGGCCCGGGGCTGGCAAACACAAAGGGGATTGGGGGACTACGGTCACAGTGGAGCTGGATCGAGGGCGGGCTGGAAGCCGAGACCTAGGGAGCGTGGAAGCCCTACAAGACTGTGGACAATTTAACATCCGAACTCAAGGGACAGCACGCAGTGCCCTCATCAGATCACGGAGCCTAAAGTGGAACAGGGACTGTGGAGCAGGGCGGCGGCACTTCCCGGCGGGCGGGGTGAGAGCAGGGCACCGGCCCACAGCAGCTCAGCACCCCTGATTTACGGAGGAGACTGACTGTGAGGGGGCGCCTTCTGAGGACAGGGCTCTTGGAGTGAGGGCTGGGGCTTGAGGGGGCACAGCTGCATTGGACGTGCTTGGAGTGGATCCGGCGGTCTCAGCAGAGCCGGGAGCGGAGAGCGGCTGCCGCCCGAGCTACGGCCTGTGCGCGCAGGGCTTTCGGCGCCCCACCCACCGGGCCGCAGCGACACTGCTGCCAGCGCGCAGTTGGGCGTTTGGTGCCCCGCTCACCAGGCCGCTGCGGCGGCTCTGCCTGCGCGGAAGTGCGCGGCTGGGCTTTCGGCGCCCCGCCCACTGGGCCTCCGCGGTGCCGCTCCCAGCGTGCAACTGGCCTTTTGGCGCCCCGCCCACCGGGCCGCAGCGGCACCGCTGCTTGCTTGCCAGCGCGCAATTGGGCTTTTGGTGCCCTGCTCACCAGGCCGCTGCGGCGACTCTACCTGCGCGGAAGTGCGCAGCTGGGCTCTCGGCGCCCCGCCCACCGGGCCTCTGGGGCGTTGCGGACCGCGCGCGCAACTGGGCTGCCTGCCGGGTCTCCACAGTGTCATTGCCTGTGCGCGGGACTGCGCGGCCGACCAGGGCCTCTGCCAAGACCCAGCCCATCCAAGTGCTGCCCTGCGGGCGTGCCTTACAGATACGATTGAAGGAGGGGCAGCCAGGAGGAGGAAAGACCAGAGCTCCTGCGCCCCGCCCGCACTGAACCACCAGCCCCCCTGCTGAAAGAGGAATCTGCTATTGCGTCTCAGGCCCGCCCTAGCTCCTACTCACATGCCCCACCCCTGGCCACACCTTTACTACCCTGCTATCTCACAGCTAAGACAGCAACCTGAAGTGCCCCAGGACACAGAAGCTGTCTGCTTCCCCCAACCCTCTCCCAAAATCTCCTTCTCCCACAACTGAGTCCAAAAGAAAAAATAAAGAGAAGCCCATCTGATAGG
>PVKE010043336.1:0-13417 GCA_004027555.1 Craseonycteris thonglongyai | reverse complement strand
CTTGGATAAAGGGGGGAAATAGCATTTGGATTCCTAACTAAAAAAGTGAGAACTCTTCCAAATGTGGTTGTCCCAAAAATGCTGTCTGGCTACTTTGCCAAAAAAGAATAGTTGATCACTGCAATTAAAAGATTATTGAGTTGGGTTGTCTCAGATAAGACCTGTGTGTTACTCATATGCTCATGATCTTTATTTCATGATCTTTTATTTATTTCATAAAACCACCCCCAGCGGTTTTATGATGGTCTCTTCTCTGAGATTCATCAGTATATTCTATGCATGAGTAAGAAACTGTGCACTATAACTAAAATCATCATTATCAGTCCTAAATATATCTGCTCTTTATCTTCTCAAATTTATTCCCCATATTTATCACTTCAAACATTTTTAGTGCTTAAGTATATCTGCATTTTGCTTAATTTATGCGCTAAGTTATACTGTTCCATGTAGCCTTTAAGGTGATATCTTTGTATTGACAGGGAAAAGATCTATGACGTGACGTGTTTTTAGTGAGGAAAACAAAGCAACTTATAGGGAAATATTGATGTGATGTAGCTGGGAGGAGAATACCTTCAATTTTTTGCTTTGTACACTTGTGTATTATGTAAACTTTTATGCTTATTCATATACTTTATTATAATTTTTTTAACTTGGTTTATATCTGCTATTAAGTCTATATATTTTTCAAGTCAAGCATATTCATTTGTTTTAGATAAGTCAAAAAATTCCAGAACTGGAGAGAGTTTTGGGCATCCATAAACTTTCTGAATATGGTACACAGAGGACAGTACATGTGAGCAGTGGTAAACTAATTACAGTTTATTAAGTAATATTTATATACTAGCCCTCTATGAATTTGTTAGTGTTTTTCAGTATTGGTCTTACTGCAAAAAGGAAAAGGTTTTAATAGCCTAAAATAATAAAGAAAGCAATAACTATTTTTATACCTGTGTTGATTTCATCTGTATTTTGCTCACTAGAATGTGTCTTATCAAACTAAAAAAGATTCAGTTTGATATAGTCTCATTCACTTGTTTTTTATTTTACTTTCCTTGCAAATTTTCATGGGGTTCAAATTCATAAAATCCTCTCTGAAACCAAGGTCTGTAAGTTTAATACCTATGCTTTCTTCGTTGCAATGCATTGATTCAGGTATTCTGTGTAGGTCTTTGATCCATTTTGAGTTACTTTTGGTGTATGGTGCCAGATAGCTGTCTAGTTTCATTCCTTTGCATGTGGCTTTCCAATTTTCCCAGCAACACTTATTGAAGAGCCTTTCTATTCTCCACTGTATGTTTTTGGCTATGAAAAATTGTAACACTCAATTATTAAACAAAACTGCCTAAAATTATTTTCATTACATAGCACAACATATAAAAATAAAGGTGGACATTTCTTTTTTTTTTTCTGAAGTGCTTTGATTAAAAAAAATAAATTGGCTACCTTGTTCCAGTTAATGTTTAAAACTAGAATGGCTTTCAGTTTGGTACCATGAAAGGATCAATGGTAAAATTCCAGAAATTTCTATTAAAGATGTTTTAACAATCTAGATTTGTAAAGGCATAGACAACATTTGTATGTGTTACATATGCTATAGGATGTGGCTAAATTTGATAGCAATCCACTGCTGCTCTACATGTCAAAATATATTGTCCTAGGTCATAATACCCATAGTTGGAAGTTTCTGTTTGTCTTATTGTTAAATTTATTGGGGTGACATTGGTTGGTAAAAATTACATAAGTTCCAGGTGTACAGCTCTACATTACATCATCTATGTATTGTATTATGTGCTCACCACAGTTCTCTTTCCATCACCGTATATTTGATGTCCCCACCCACCTTCCCTACTCTTGTTCCCTCTTACCCTCAATAACCATTAAACTATTGAATGTGTCCATGAGTTTTTGTGTCTTTGTTACTTTTAATTTTATATTACGGTACACATATAAGTGGTCATATGGTTCTTGATTTTTTTTTCCTGACTTATTTCACTTATGATGATCTCAAGATCCATCCATGTTGTTACAAAAGGCAGAATTCTCTCTCTTCATATCGCTGAGTAATATTCCATTGTGTGAATGTACCACAACTCCTTTACCCAGCCATCTATCAAAGGACCCTTTGTTTCCACAACTGGGCCACCGTGAACAGTGCTGTGATGAACATTGAGGTACATTTATATTTGTGGACTAAGGGTTTTAAGTTTTGGGATAGATGCCCAGGAGAGGGATTGCTGGGTCATATGGTAATTTGACTCTTAATTTTTTGAGGAACCTCCATACTGTCTTTCATAGTGGTTGTACCGGTTTACATTCCCACCAGCAATGTATGGGGGTTCCTTTTTCTCCACAGCCTCTCCAGCACTTATTATTCCTTGTCCTGTTGATTATAGCCAGGTGTGAGGTGATCAGTTTCCTAATAACTAGTGAAGTTGAGCATTTTTTTCATCTATCTGTTGGCCATCTGTATATCTTAACGGGAGAAGTATCTGAAGTCTTTCCATTTTTCAATTGGATTGTTTGTTTTTTGTTGTTGAGTTGTACGAGTTATTTATATATTTTAGATAATAGTCCCTTGTCGGAGGCGTTGTTTGCAAATATTTTCTCCCATTTGGTTTGTCTCTTTGCTTTGTTGATAGTTTCCTTTGATGTGCAGAAGCTTTTTAGTTTGATGAAGTACCATTCATTTATTTTTGCTTTTACTTCCCTTGCCTTTGAGGTCAAGTTCATAAAGTCCTCTCTGAACCCAAGGGGTTATAGTACTGATGTTTTCTTCTATGCAGTTTATTGTTTCAGGTCTTATGGGTTGGGGGTGTGGATCAATGATCCATTTTGAGTTAATTTTAGTATATGGTAACAGTTTGCAGTCCAGATGTATTCTTTTGCATGTGGTTTTCCAGTTTCCCAGCACCCTTTACTGTAGAGGCTTTCTTTTCTCTATTGTATAATATGTTTTTCACTCCTCTGTCAAAAATTATCTGTCCATGTATTTGTGAGTTTTCAGGTCTGTATGTCTGTTTTTCTTCCAACACCTAACTGTTCTGATTATTGACATTTTGTTGTATAGACTGAAGTTGGGGAGCCTGATATCTCTAGCCTTATTCTTTTTTGATAGGATTTGTCATCTTTTGTGGATCCATATGAATCTGGTGATTTTTAAAAAATCTATTTCTTGAAAGAATGTCTGTGGGGTGTTGATGAGAATTGTATTAAATATGTATATTGTTTTGGGTAATATGGCCATTTTAACTATGTTGATTCTTCTAATTCATTAATATGGGATATCTTTCCATTTCTTTGTGTCTTCTTCAGTTTCTTTAATAGTAGCTTATAATTTTACATGTGTAAGTCCTTCACATTCTTTGTTAAGTTTATTCTATATCTATATCTATATATTTCTGTTGTGATCACAAAAGGTATTATTTTTCTCATTTTTTTTCCCCTGAAGTTTATGTGTGTGTGTGCCACTGCCCCACATTCTGGCCACCTGTGCCTCCACTTTTGTTTATTGTTGGCCTGCAACCCACCCAGAGTTTTTCCCAGGTTCCCACCTCAGTCTCTCCTCTGCTGGACTATGGGTCACACGCCACAGCATGTTTCCTCACTGCTCCCTTTCCTTCTCTCTGGCTCGTCTCCTTTTCACTGGCCTTTAGGTATTTTCTTGTGATGAGTGGGTCTGTCAGCTGAGGCTCTGTGTTGCTTAGGGATGCCCTGGTTGGATTTTAGCAGTTCAATTTGTTGTTCTTTCCAGGAGAGGTTTCAAGAGCTCCTCTCATGCTTGCCATCTTGATGATATCTCTCAGAAATTTCTGTGCCATTGCTCTGGTTACATCTTTTCATCTGGGAGTTGTTGTTTTTTTTTCGGGGGGGCAAGTTTAACATTGGTTAAGAGGTAGTCTTAGCCTTTTGGTTCAATTTCACCTAAACTAAAAGAGAAAAACTCAAGCATGTAGGAGGTACTTGAAAAGGAATTGTAAACCCATGCCAAGTTGGAAAATTAAAAGGGAAAAATCATGTAAGAACAATAACAGAAGACTTTAGTGCATAAAGCTACTCAGATATATTTCATGATAGGAGACTGAAGTGTCCTAGTTAATCAGATATTCTGCTCTTAATAAATGTAATATTTGTCAATCAAAATCATGAAAATAAAATATTAAAAAATATTTTTCTACCTTTATTGAGATATAATTAATTTACGAGGGCTGTCCAGAAAAAAATAATCCAGCCATAAATGCCTCTGTTGTTCATATTACATGGTTGCATACTTTCTGGACAGTCCTTGTATATCATTGTTTAAGTTGTACAACATGATGGTTTGATACATATATATTGTGAAATTATTACTATTATAAGGTTAGTTAATGCATTCACTACCCTACACAAAATTATTTTCTTTCATTTTTATGTAAATCACCAGAACGTCTCAGAATTCCAGCATTTTTGTATGTTTCCCCTACTAGATCTTTTGTTTTTAAAGTAACATTTGTTGAACATTTTTATGTTCCAAATGCTTTACATTTGCTAATTCATCTAGTCCTTGCAACAGCTCCATGAGGAATTTTTCCCATGAAGCTGCTCCATGCTCAGCTTTTTGTTTTCCAGATTGATGGTGGTCATGTTGGCTGGTGATCACTGGAGCCTATATGCCCTTCTCAGTGGTTGGATCCTAGTCTTTGGTGGTAATTTAGTTCTTCCTGAACTGACTGTGATTCTCTCTGCTCCTGGTTGATGCCCCACTTGCCCATCTTAATCTAGGGTTTTCCATTGAATGTTATAGATTATTTCTTGGCCCTATCTCACTACCTCACACTCTAATTAAAATTATTTTTCAATTAAAAAATAATTCTGGTAAAATACACATAAGATAAAATTTATCATCTTAACCATTTTTAAGCATATAGCTCTGTGGTGTTAAGTACATTCACATTATTTGCAAATATTTTCTCCCAATTGGTTGGTTGCCTTTTTGCTTTGTTGATGGTTTCTTTTGCTGTGCAGAAACTTTTCAGTTTGTTAAAGTCTCATTCATTTATTTTTGCTTTTACTTTCCTTGCCTTTAAGGTCAGGTTCACAAAGTCCTTCCTGAACCCTAGGTCTATAAGTTTAATACCAATGTTTTCTTCTATGAAATTTATTGTTTCAGGTCTTATTTGGAGATCTTTAATCCATTTTGAGTTAATTTTGGTATATGGTGACAGATCACAGTTCACATTCATTCTTTTGCATGTGGTTTTCCAATTTTCCCAGGACCATTTACTGAAGAGACTTACTTTTCCCCCACTGTATATTTTTTGCCCCTTTGTCGATAATAATCTATCCATTATATATGTAGGTTTATTTCTGGGTTTTCAGTTCTGTTCCATTGATTTGTATATCTGTTTTTCTGCCAAATCCAAACTGTTTTGCTTATTGAGGCTTTGTACTATAGATTAAAATCAGGCAGTGAGATGCCCTCAGCTTTATTCTTTTTTCATAGGATTGCTTTGGTGATTTGGGGTCTTTTGTGGTTCCATATGAATTTAATGATTTTTAAAATCTATTTCTTGAAAGAATCTCTGTGGGATTTTGATGGGAATTGCATTGAATTTGTATATTGCTTTGGGTATTATGGCCATTTTAACTATGTTTAGTCTTCCAATCTATGAACATGGAATATCTTCCCATTTCTTTGTGTCTTCTTTAATTCCTTTTAATAATGTCTTACAGTTTTCAGTATATAAGTCTTTCACATTCTTTGTTAGATTTAATCCTAGGTATTTTATTTTTTTGTTTGCAATAGCAAAAGGAATGGATTTTCTCATCGCTGATGTTTTGTTATTGGCATATAAAAATGCATTTGATTTTTCTACATTGATTTTGTATCCTGCAACTTTACTATATCTGTATATTGTTTGTAACTGATGTATGGTAGGGTCTTCAGAGTTTTCTATATAAAGAATCATGTCATCTGCCAAGAGTGACAGGTTGACTTTTTTTCTTCCAATTTTAGATATCTTTTATTCCTTTCTTCCAGTATTACATTGACATTGTTGTGCAACCATCTCTAATATCCAGCTCCACAACTCATTTCACCTTGTAAAACTACCCGTATTTTCCGGTGTATAAGACGACCGGGCGTATAAGACAACCCCCTAATTTTACAGTTAAAACATAGGTTTAGGCCTAACCTATGTTTTAACTGTAAAATTAGGGGGTCGCCTTATACGCCCGGTCGTCTTATATGCCGGAAAATACGGTAAAATGCTGTACCCACTTAATAACAACTGCCCATTTCCTCCTCCCTGAGCCCCTAGCATCAACCATTCTACTATCTTTATGCAGTTCATTATTCTGGGCACCTCATGTAAGTGGAACCTTCCAGTATTTGTCCTATTCTACCTGCCTTATTTCACTTAGCGTAATGTCTTCAAGTTTCTTCCAGGTTGTAGCATGTACCAGAATTTATTTTCCTTTCTAAAGGTAAATAATATCATATGTATTATATATTATGTTTTGTTTATTCATTTACTTGTTAATGGATATGTATTTGTGTCTACCTGTGGCTTTTGTGAATAATGCTGTTATGAAGATGCACATACAAAATTTCTTAAGAGATCCTGCTTTCAGTTACAGTGGTACCTTGGTTCACGAACGCTTCTGTTCATGAACAACTCGGTTCACGAACAGAAAAGTTCATCAAAATATGCTCCGGTTCACGAACTCCGCTTCAGTTCACGAACAGGAGCCACGGCCATTTTAATGCTATTTCCTGGCTGTCACATGGTTGTGACTTCCTGTAGGAAGATCGTGGAGAGAAAGAGACACAGAAAAAAGTACACTGAGTACTTTCAGTGACTTTTTTTGATTTTTGTTGTGCTCTTTCTACATTACTATACTGTACAAATGTGTATTGTAATTTGTTTCATATTTTTTGTGCTTCAAAAACCAAAAAAAAACGGTCAGAACGGATTAACCGGATTTACATTGAACCTTATGGGAAACTGCCTCGGTTCAACGACCAGTTCGGTTTGCGACTAGAGTCAGTTCACGAATTAAGTTCGTTAACCGAGGTACCACTGTATTTTGGATATATACATAGAAGTGGAATTGCTCGATACATTGAACATAGTAATTCTATGTTCAATTTCTTAAGGAACACCCATACTATTTTCCACAGTAGCTACACAATTTTATATTCCCACCAATAGTGCAGAAGCATTCTAGTTTCTTTACATCCTCAACATTGTTTTCTGTTTTTTTGTTGTTTGTGGCCACCCCAATGGGTGTGGGCAACCAACTTTTTACACCCTTCTCTGTCATCATCTTAAGATACTTTAGAGACAACTTTTTACTATATATGTGTTTTACTAATACAAATAACTTCCCAATTTATGGGTGTGTGAAAATTATAAAATGTATTTGTTTGTGGTAATTCCTATATGGCCACAGTGTCATTATGAATTATAGAGAATAAAAAAGAAGGGCCAGCACTGAATGGAGATTATTCCCTAGAACACAGTAATTTCATTTTTTCATTGATTTTAAATTTAAATTTTGCGATTTATGACATAAAAGACACTGATTTTCATTCACAGATATTCTTTCCACAGAAAGTCCATTCCTCGCTGCCGAAGAATTAACAGGATGCTGTCCAATGAATCCTTACATCCTCCTGCATGCAACCGCTCCCACTCACAAGCCTCCATAGACAGCGCCTCCATGGGGGATCCCTGGCAGGAAATAGAAGGCGTTAAAGAGAACCACACAGGAGGGCAGGAGGAGCAGACTCCAGCAGAGGTCAAGCCTGTGGATGGTAAGGTGCTAGATTCTCTTCTCCATGTGCTATCTTTGTATGCTCTCTTGTTCTGTCAGCAGGTAGAAATCATCCCATTAGTAATTTACAAGTAGCAAATGAATTAGTAGAATTCCTATCAGCTGCTTGTGCCCACTGATTTATATCTGTTGGATTGGCTCAGGGTCACTTCTGTCCAAGGTGATGTGTCCTGAAGGAGGGCTATCACAAATACGAATTGTTCCTTTACATATCACTACTTAGTGATATGCTATGCCTATGTATTAATTTCATGCATTATCATCTAGCAGAGTAGTCTAACTTTGATGGCCTTTACATTTATATAGTTGAATATTAATTACGAGAGGGAGTGAGACAGAAATGGGGGGCGGGGATGCCAGTATAATTTTGGAGAAAGAAATCTTTGACTTTGAAGCATTTACTAGTATTAATGAATTTAGAAGATGTATTTTTTTGTACTACACAAAATTAAAGCCATATAAAATATACTAGTTTTCAGTAAAACTAAGCAGAAGAAGATTGATGACCAAAATAAATTTAAAAATAATAAAAGACAAATTGTGTATAGTTTTAAAAAAGAGCGGAAGTACCCACCCGGGATTAAAAATAGGTCATCTCCTCCAGGTCCTACCCATCAACAAGTAAATAATTAAGACATATAAGAATGTTCTTATTAGGCAGTGATACACACACACACACACACACACGTGCACATATATGTATACATGCAATGTGTATGTATATGTATCACACATATACATATATACACTTTTATCTACATTTTATAAAGACATTGAAATACATGCATTCACACCTATACCTTCAATTTAAGTCTAATAACCACTAGACTCATTGTACTATTTGTTCTTAACATATTTGTGATTTCCTTCTTAGTGAGAAAAGTGGCTTCCATTATCTTAAATATATGTATTTACTTGATCACTGCCTGCATATTTATAATTTCCCCCTACCTCTTATGGTTGCCCTCTTGTCTAACTTGGGCTCCAACAGCCTAGTGCAGTCCTCTGCCTAGCCTGCCTTGCTCTGCCCCAACTAATCGCCTTAGGCTTTTGGACTAATTTGGGGGAGGAGAGAAAGTAGCCATCTGTCTTTTAATGAAATTAATATTCACATGTTTAACATTTTTACTTCCTTTTTTAGGAATTTTTTTATTGTTTTTGTCAGAGATAGAGTCAGCTAGACAGAGAAGGGGGAGGGCCCAGGGCAGTCGCCATAGTTGTACGTCATCAGGCCTTGACATGACATGTTTTCATTCCACACAGGTGGGCGGGGCCACACAGGGTGGGAACCAGTCTGGGAGCCTCCCACATGGGAGGCACACCCCCAGGAGCTAAAGGCCAACCAGGGGCCTCCCACACAGGCAGCTTGTCCCCAACCAGAACTGAACTGGGGTCACACTCCAGTTCAGCATATGGATTCACCTGGGCCAGGGCCAGGATTTGGTCCTTAGACCCTGGGGCTACAAGTTGAGTGCTTATTCCGCTGAGCCATCCCAGCTGCCCCTACTTCTTTATATATCCAGTGTCCATTGGATGTCTTTCCCTGTTAACTGAAAGAGCTCCATACAGCACTTGCAGTGATAAATTGTCTTGATTTTTACCTGATAATGTCTTTTTTCCACCTTGATTTTTAAAGGATATTTTTGCAAGATATATAATTTTTGGTTAACAGGGTTTTTTTGTTTGTTTTTTGTTTGTTTTTTTGTTTGTTTGTTTGCCTGTCAGGGTTTTAAATATGTTGTATTATCTTTTGATCTCCATTGTTTCTGATAAGGAGTCAATGTATTAATATTGTTGTTCCCTTATATGTAATGTGTTGTCCTTCTTTGATTACATTCAAATTTTCTTTCTATCTTTGGTGTTCAACCGTTTGACTTTAAGATGCCTAAGTGCAGTTTCTTTTGTATTTATTTACTTGATGTTAGCTGAACTAGTTGATTTTTCAGCAAATTTTGGCAAATTTTGGACATTATTTCTTCAAATATTCTTTTCTTCACCATTCATCACTGAAACTTCACCTACACATCTCTTACACCACTTAACATTTCTCAGAAGTAACTGGTACTCTGTTTTAAATGTTTAAGATGTTTTTCTGTCTTTCATGCTGGATAACTTCTTTTGATTATTTTAAGTTTACTGACACTTTCTTTAAAGTTTCTAATGTGTTCTCCGTAATTCAGCAGAGGAGTAACACTGATCTCTTCAATAGACATTACTTTAATGTGGAAAATACATATTTTACATGTTCTGGAGTCTGAATTCAAGTATTAAAACCATCCTCACCCCTAGAGATGTTAACTCTAACCTTAACAATTATTCTTTATTTGTACCCTTTCATGTCTACTTATGGAGGTAGAGGGGAAAATCCAATTCTTAAAACTACTATTAAGCTATATTTTTACATTCTGTCTTCAAAAATGAAAGTCTTACAGGGTTTAAGTAAAGGAAGACTTCTAAGTTGTAATTCACTAACTTACGAGCTTTTAGGTTAGGGCTGCTGTATGTAGGTTCACCTTTGCATTTTCTGTTAAAGGGACAGTTTATAAAGCTAATCAACAATGAAAACAGGAAAGTAAGTAAAAATTTACCCAGCTAAGAAACTGGACCCATGAATCACATTAGAAAGCTTTATTCATATACCAATGGTGCAGTAATGTAAGCAGAATCTAAGAAATCTAGACTGATGTTTTGACAGGCTATTTATAATCCAGTCTAATCTCTTTAGACAAACCTCATTTGGTAATGCCTATTTAGCATAGTTCCCAGAAATGTATGTGTAGTGGATTTTCTGTTACAAGATGTTGTTATTCTGAATTATTTATTATTTTTATATATCTAATTTACAATAGCAATTGATTCTCATGATGAATTTTATGTTTTTAATTTGCCTACTTAAAAAAGAAAAAAATTACTTAATGTTCAGAATAAGGAGAAAAGTAAGAGAATGAATATCTGTTGAACACATAATCTATTCCAGGTTCTTTGCCATCTGTCATAACTTGACTGACTTAAAATATATACCGTAATACAGACTTTTCATTCATTCTTATAAGCCTTTCCCATAATTTGGAAAAAATGCACTGATATACCCAGATGTATAGATATGGCCACCATCCAGTCAGACAGAGAAAGTTCTAACTTTCTCTTGGTCACATTATTTTACAGAGGGAGAACTTGAAGCAGAGTGGTTGCAAGATGTGGGTTTATCAACTCTGATCTCGGGTGATGAAGAAGAGGATGGCAAAGCCTTGCTCTCCACATTGACTAGAACCCAAGCAGCTGCAGTGAAAAAGAGATATACTACTTATACTCAAACCATGAGAAAAAAGAACAAGCAATCCGTCCGGGATGTCAGAGACATCTTTGGAGTCAGCAAATCTCCTGTAAGTAATAAACATGGTTCAGAAAGTTTGGTTTTGGCAGAGGGTAGGGAGTAGGGTGGGGAATGGGAGGAGAACATGAAAAAAATATCAGAAAATTTCAGTCACCTTCTAGGTTTTAGAGAAAATTAAAGCAGACAGCATGGTCCAAAATTTTACAAATTTGAATGTAAGTGATCATTCTTTATCTCCCATACAGCATTCCCTCAACTACATTTATTCCCTTCTTTGCGAAGTTGTACTTTTTGGCAATGGGCAAGTCTTGGTGTATGGGATATGCAGAGCCTTTATTTAAATCTAGGTGCTGAACGGAAACTGTATACAGTTACAGGAGGCCCAGGAAAGTGGCCCCTGTATTATAAGCAAGGCCTAGTGGTTTGTTTTAAATAGGGATGAGGGTGAGAGAGTGGGTCAGGTAGCCTTTGTGATTAAATAAATTAAAATGGCAAAAAGTGAAAGATGTGAGCATTAAGTGTGAGAAAGAATAATTCATAATAAGCAAGGGAAGCATCACATGTTTTATGAGGAATGGCTTGCTGAAATTGCAGCTTAGCCTTCGCAGTTCTGTGACCAAATTTTATTTCTGAGGCTGTTAGTCATGTCCTCCTATTTCTGTGTTTGTTTTACTGCTAGTTCTGTCTTACAACTCATTCATTCATTCATTCATTCATTCATTCATTGTAATACTGTATTGCATAACTGTATCATTGATGCAATAAATATGTGTTGGATACATTATCTGTACAAGGTCCTGTCTTAGGTTCTATGCATATAGGATTCTTGAAGCTTTTGGATAATTACTGTATAGAAAAAAGGAAACTTGATATTCTGCAGTTACTAATAAAGTTGCCTGGGGCAAGTTAGTTAATCACTCTGCTTTAGGTTTTTCATCTGCTTGTGATATAAATATTGGCATTAATTAAGCATTCAAGGATTTTGGATAACAAACATGATTGAAGACAGTCTCTAATTGTAGTTACTTTAGGTTATAAGTCAGATCTTCTCTTAGATATATTAATCACACCAGGTAGTTGCTAGGGAGCTCACATATGCCTAGTGAACCTTTGTATTTGTGCTAAAAATGTCCTTGAATAGCACTATTCTTTAGAACTTGTTTTAGTGGTGGAAATGATCTATTTCTGTGCTGTCCAATATGGTAGCTCCTATTCACATGTGGCTCTAGCACTTGAAAGGTGCCTAGTATGAATAAGAAACTGAATTATTTATTTTATTTAATCTTAATTGATTGAAATCTAGTTACATGTGTCCTGTAGCTAATGCATTGAAGAGCACAGTTCTAGAATCTTCTGCTGTATATAATGATATACTTTGAGGTAAGTGAATTTTGAGTTCCGTGCTATTTGAACTTTGAAACTACTTGAAACCTTTGTCTTTCTGAGTAGCCAGATTTTCTGCATCTGTAACTTAATAAAGGTGACACCCACAACTTGAGTAAAGGGCTCCAGCCTCAAGTTACTTCCCACAGTGCCTATCAAGGAAAAGGTTTACTCTGCTTGTTTAAATTCCCCGGGTCATTTTTCAGTTGTCTCCCAGATCATCTTGAAAAAGTCCTAAGAATTTGGCCTATGTGCTTCCTTTCCCACTTTTTTTTTTCCAGATGCTTTAGACCAGGGGTCTCCAAACTACGGCCCGCGGGCCGCCCTCTCTTCTGACCTGTGGAGACCGTTTTATCTGAATAAAATAATATTGAATAAATAATTAAAAACAACATTTATGTTTTGATCCTTTTTTATTTGAACCTCGAGTGTGTAGTCGTCCAGCAAACTGCTGTTTGATAGTTAATGCGGCCCGCGGGCTGAAAAGTTTGGAGACCCCTGCAGTTTAGACAAATGTTGTTGCTCTTTCCTAACAAACTACAACATAGGAAAGGGTCTATGGACTTCTCTCAAATCCTTCAGTTACTCAAGAAGATGCAGAACTAGCCTCTTTAGGTTTCCTAAAACTTTTGACATCTAGTAACACAGAAACAGAGAGAGAGTGAGAGAGAGCTCTTTTTGTGCACCGCCTTCTTTCATTCAGACCCTGAAGGGAAACATAAAGTGGGCACTTAACTCCTTGGGGCTTTAAGTAAGAAAAGAAATGAAGTGATGGGCACACAATACGATGCATGAATGATGTGAGGTGGACTTGTACATCTGTAAACTGTCTAATTGTTACCAACCAATGTAACCTCATCAAATTTAACAATAAATTAAAAAAAA
>PVKE010043335.1:0-13405 GCA_004027555.1 Craseonycteris thonglongyai | reverse complement strand
AGAGAAAAAAAAGAAAAAAATTATTGCATACCACCAAACTAAAACATAAGACAAACACAAAGGCAGAGAAACAAGGAACATATTGAGCTACCAGGAAACAAAAAATAAAATGGCTACAGAAAATCATTCCTATCAATTACCATCTTAAATATAAATGGACTGAATTCACCAATAAAAAAGCACAGTGTAGCAGATTGGATCAAAAAAAATAAAAGAACCCTACCATATGCTGTCTACAAGAGACACATCTCAGTTGAAAGGACAAATATAGACTAAAACTGAGAGGGTGGAAAATGATAGTTTAAGCAAATGTCATCCAGAAAAAAGAGAGTGTATACCTGATGAAATAGACTTCAGGATGAATAGGGTAACAAGAAATAAAGATAAACATTTCATTATGATAAAAGAAGCAGTACGAAGACATAATACTAATCAATATCAGGGATACCAAAAATACATATATACACATTTTAAGAGATGTTATCTATGTATTACTTTTTGAAGTTGAATTGAATTATGGTAGTAATGTGTAATATGGCTTTCACTAAAAAGATGGTATAAATCAGATGAATGCTGGTGTCACCGTATGACAGGCAGGGCAGTTAAAAAAAAATGGCACAAGCATGGTTGTCATTTGAGGAGTGCAAGATCATTTTGAAGTGGTGCTCGAAATTTGAGAATTTTATGGAAATATAACCACAATGGAGGGGTGAGTGTGCAACAGAACCTCCAACATGCCTAGCAATTGTACGCATTCGTGATAAGTTTGAGATTCATGGTAAAGTGAAATGGCATGTGCAGCGAGCGATACAAGTAGACACTGTTCAATGTTGCTCAAGCAGTAGTAGTTTGCCATAATCAGAAGTGTCTAGACACTGATGGTAACTACTTTGAGCACCTCTTATAATTGCAGAATTCAAACATGGCTTGTATTCACTTTTATTATCAGTATATATTGAGCATTACAATTTTAATACCGTTTCTTCCTTTCTTAAGGTGTGTATACATTTTTTAGGCACCCTTTCTATATATGCTTCCAATCAGGGTACAGCAAAGTATACAAAGCAACTACTAACAGAACTAAAGGGAGAAACTTACAAAATCACAGTCATAGTAGAAAATCTAAACACACCATTGATAGCTATGGTAACATCATGTAAACATAAAATTAATAAGAAAATGTCAGCCTTAAATGACACATTAGACCAAATGAACTTAATTGACATTTACGGAGACTTTCATCCTAGAACACTAGACTATACATTTTTTCTAGTGCACATGTAATGTTCTTATGGATAGACTATATACTGAGACACAAAACTAGCCTCAGAAAAATTTTAAAACTGTAATCCTACCAAACATATTCTTTGATCAAAATGAGTTGAAATTGGAGATCAATTGCAAAAAGAAAGCATAGAAAACTCACAAATACAGGGAGTTTAAACAACATGCTACTAAAGAATGACTGGATCAAGGAAGAAATAAAAGGAGAGCTCAAAACATATGTAGAAATAGAATGAAAATACATCATATCAAAATTATTGGGATATTACAAAAGCAGTATTAAGAGGAAAATTTATATCATTACAGGGCTATCTCAAGAAACAAGAAAAATCCCCCCCGCCCCAAAACCTAGTATTATATCTTAAACAACTAGAAAAAGAACAAATCAAACCCAAAGTCAGCAGAAGGAAGGAAATAATAAACATTAGAACAGAATTAAATAAAATAGAAGACAAAAAGTCAATAGAAAAAAATTAATGCAACATAGACCTTGTTCTTTGAAAAGGTTATTAAAATTGACAAGCCCCTGGCTGGGCTCACTAAGGAAAAAATAGAAAAGACACAAATAAAATCAGAAATGAAAGAGGAGAAATTACAATGGGTACCACAAAAATACAAAGGATCATACTAGAATACTATGAAGGACATTTTGCTACCAAATTCAATAACCTAGAAGAAATGGACAAGTTCTTAAAAACTCAAGGAGTGATTTAAAAAAACTAACAAAGATAATGTATGCCACTGTAGAGTGCCATTCTAGAGAAGGGCAGGGATTTTTTTTTTTTTTTTTAAAGATTTTTTATTTATTTATTTATTTATTTATTTATTTATTTATTTTTGACAGAGAGAGAGAGAGAGAGAGAGAGAGAGAGAGATAGAGAGAGAGAGAGAGAGAGCTACAGAGACAGAGAGAGAACTGAACTGGGGGAGCTCCCAGTTCAGCACATAGTTCCGCACGGGCCGGGACCGGGATTCGATCCCCAGTTCCGGTTGCTGTAAAGTGAGCACTTAACCCACTGAGCCATCCCGGCTTCCCCCGGGCAGGGATTTTTGATACAGGAAGTAATGCACTGAACCTTAATAATATGGTTTGACAAGATTCAACTTCTTTGGTGCAGTCAGTTGGTTGTGAGCTATGATTGAGAAGTGTGTTTTAAAGTATGTCATAAATCATGGGTCAAAAACAATGCATTAACATAAATTTCTGTCAAATATAAACATTACACTGTCTTCTCATTCACCTTATGAATATTCACCAGATGTGGCACTGTGCAACTTCTGGCTCTACCCCAAAGTCAAAATGACCATGAAAGGTAAATGTCTTGAATTCATTCAGGACATTGAGGCAGCCTTGACAGCGCAACTAAAGACACTCACAAAAAAGGACTTCCAGACTGCTTCAGAAAGTGGCAAAAAAGATGAGATAAGTGTGTTCAAAGTGAGAGAGAGTATCTTTGAGGGGGATTATTGGCAATGTATCTTTTATTATAAAAAAATTGTTATATAAACATTCATGGCATTTTTTTTTAATCACATCTCATATATAACCTTTTTAGATCCAATAACAAAGAACTAGATAATTGAAGTAGACTCATCAACAGTAAGACATTTGAAACAATTATCCAAAATCTCAAAAGCAAAAGTCCAGGGCCAGATGGCTTCACTAGCGAGTTCTGCCAACCATTGAAAGATAATTTAATACCGTTTCTCCTCAAACTCTTTCAAAAAATTGAAGAGGCATTACTTCCTAATTCATTTTATGAGGCCAACATTATCCTGCTACCAATATCTAGTAAGGATAGCAGACACATACAAATAACTACAGACCAATATCTCTGATGAATACAGACAAAAAAGATCCTAAACAAAATGCTAGCCAATTGAATACAATGACACATTAAAAAAGATTGTACATCACGATCAAGTAGGATTCATTTCACAGGCGCAATCATCATGTAGGTCACCATCATTCCCCTATATAATCCACCATTCTGGCCTCCACAGAAACCAGCTGGATCCTGAAGATGACTCCAGATAAGCATAAACTTAAATTCTAACCCCAGTTGGAGTTGATATGCCAGAAGTGGTACCTTTGCTAGAACATATTAAAATGGCTTTAGGGGCGTTGTGTGTGGCCATTGACTTAGTGAACACATTCTTTTGTATCCATATCAGTAAAGAGATACAGAAGCAATTTACAGTCACTCATCTAGATATACTATTGCACTGACATACTGGTCCACACCATTTTAATTAAGCTCGTTTAGCATGAAGTGGCAGACACCTGAAGGCTTTGATAAAATCCATATTGCCCTAAACATAGGAGATAATCTCTACAAATATTGAGTGAAGATTTGAAGAGTTCAGGAGGCATGCTGGAAAGTAATGTATCTTATAACACCTAGTACAAAGATAAAACACACAACACAATGGCACAACACTGTATACACACCTGGAAACATTGCTATGACTCATTTACAGAGTGACGTAGAAAACTACCAAATTTCAATGGGTGGTGGACCCAGAGACAGAAAGGGATCTGCCTTTCTGATCTAGGCAACCATGTCCTTGCGCCCTATAACTCATCAGGTGGTTTGTGTTATATAAGATGCTGTGTGAGGTTTGTGGCAAGCATCCCTAAGGTTCTGAAGGAAGACCACAACCTCTGCAGCCCAGAACTGTGCAGTTTAAAATCAGTTTCTAGTGTATTATATAGGTCCTCATAGCATCTGATCATGGGATGTCAAGGGACCATACTGCCAGAGCTCTACCATGAGTTGGCTTCTGCCAGATCCACCAAGTGATAAGAATTGGGGCCAGCAGAACTTCATTTAAGATAAAATGATACATCCAGGATTAGGCTTGAGGAAGAGCAAAAGATAAAAGTAAACTGCATGGGTAGGTGGCACAAAGCCCCAAGACATCTTATACCATTGCACTGGCTCCTTACCCTCAGGTCACATTACGGCCATGGAAAGAGTTCCATATGAGTAGCTGATGAAGAAGGAAAATGTTCAAATTTGATTTAAAGATGTGACAGTGTGTGCAAGCTGTGGAGAAACTGTTCCCGTACCACAGTCCCTCCTAGGGATGACCCTGAAGGTAGTGCAATAAGGGGGAATCCTTGAAATGAATAATTTTTAGTGGTGGACCTTGTTACTCATTTTGTGTCAGAAAAAGAAGTGGCCCCAGATAAGAAAAATATGGCTCTTTAGTTCAAGTCCTGAAAGGAGAAGACTAGAAGATCAGAGACAAGGTCTGGGGTAGAATCATGGACTTACAGGAATGGGTATGAAGTGTGAATATTTTTGTCTTACATGTTAGCTTTTACCAAAGAGCATCCACCAAATCAGGGACACTGAACCACTAAGTGGGCAGTGACCGTAATTCAAAGACAACTAACCTCCTGTGTGTGCCTCCTCAGTTCTGGCACAAGGAGCTGGTGAGTGGAGTAGCCATGACAGCAGGAATGAAGGCTACACACAAGGCCAACAGCATGGACTCCACTCACCGGAGCTCATCCAGCCTTGGCCTCCACCTAATGTCCAATCTGTGAGCAACAGAGACCAATGCTAAGCCCTCATCATGGCACCACCTATCAAGAACAATCAGTTGCTTGGTGGCAAGTTGAATTCATTGAACACCTTTTACTCTGCCAGAAGGCAGCAATTAATCTTTACAATATTACCACATATTTAGCCTTTCTGCCAATGGGATCTTAGCCATCACCACTATCTGAAGGCTGAGAGACTGTTTGATCTACTTATCATAGGTCCTCACATAACATTGTCTCAAAACAAAGGATCTACTTTAAAGTAAAAGATGTTCAGAAATGGGCACAAAACTGTGAAATCCATTGGTCCAATAACATATTGCACTGGTCAGAGGCTGCCAACCCTTGGGCAAAAATACTTTGTAAGGTGCACCTGAGTGACAACTTGAAGATAAAACCCCAAATAGCATAGTGTCTTTCAGGACAGAATATATACCCTAAATCAGTGACCATTTTACACTGCTAGGCTCATAATAGGTAGGAAACATGAATCTAATAGCCTAGGTGTGGAACTATGAGTGGTTTGCTTATCATCATTTCCATTTTACTATGGGAGAGATTGGTTTTCCATCTGTAAAACCTTAATCTCTTGAAGGTCTAGAGTTTCTTTTTCCCAGAGGGGAAATGTTTCTACCATGGCAGACTTCTACTACAAAAGGAAAAAAAAAAAAAAATATATATATATATATATATGTGTGTGTGTGTGTGTGTGTGTGTGTGTGTGTGTGTGTGTGAATGTTTCAGTATTGTTAAATGACTGACCAAGGTTATTGATTATATCCATTCACTTTTCTTCCAGTCCCCAAATATAGAATAACTATTAATCATAGTAAAAAAAATCTGAGAAAGATTACATGCTTTAGTACCCAGTTTCTAGAAAAGCTCCTAGCATATAATAGATTCTCAGTATTTGATAAAATCAATTAATTCCCAGTATTTGATGATTTAATCGTTTGCAACAAATGTGAAATAGCTGAAAACCACAACATAGAATTAAATGATAACATCTTTGGAATCTTGATCTATTGAAACTAAAAAATATTGGTTTGCTACTGCATGATGATGAAAAGTAGTTACTTCAGTGATAAAATCAGAAATTATAGCTTAAATTTTCACTAAAAAATGCTCAATCCAATAAGTGTCCTCATGTTATGACATAAAAAATATAAAGATATGAGGTAGATACTATAGGTATAACTATAATAAATTGACATATGAGGTAATATAAGATGCAAGAACAAAGACAAGAAGTAGAAACTTTCACAGTATATGACAATCACTCAGGCTTTAGTCAGCACAACGCTCATGAGTTAAAAATTGTAGTCTTTTTCTTTTTTCCTATTACTTTCAACAAGTCTTACTATGTTTTTCTTCTAAAAGATATATATACTAAATACTAAAATAAATACTAAACTAAGCATTCCCTATCACTATAAGGATCTTTAATTGAAATTTGAAATTTTGTACATTTCTGGTAGAAAGCAGAGTATGTGGTAAATTTTTTATTGTTATTAGTTATCCACTATATGTGGAGATATCCCACCATACTGTGTCTATCTCTTTATGCTCCCTTATTTAATAAACATTTAAGTAGAACTTACAAGGTGCTAGGCAATATTCTAAGCACATTATTAAAATGATTTCATGTAATTCTGACATTTGATCCATTATGTGAATCAAGTTCCCCACTTTACAGAGAGAAAATTGGAATGCAAAGAGATGAAGTGCCGAACATCACAAAACAGTAAGTGGGAGTGAGGATTTGAATCCAGTCTCCTGAGTCCATGCCCTTTAAAAGACTATTGTACTGTGCTTCCTCTATAAGTATCTGATTCCAAGGTAAACCTGAGTGAATTGTATAAATAATTAAGTGTTGATAACGTCATGTTTTTTCTCTGAAGCATCTATTATTTTTAACTAGTTCTGTCTATGTGCTGAGTAGAAATTTCACTTCTAGCACATGGATGAATATGTACCTAATGGTGGGAAGAGAGGGGAAGAAAAGGTCGTGGGGAGGGAGAGGAAGAAAAGCAGAGAGTTAGGGAGTCCTCTGCATTGAGCACTTCTCAAGCCATTTCCAGATCCCATTCTTATTGGAAAACAGCAACAAATACCATCATTTGTGGAGCATATATACGTGGCATTGTGCTCACCCTTCACGTTTTTCATTAACTTTTCTCACAACAACTCTGCAAAGTAAGGGCTACTGATACCCAGATTTTGTAAGGCAATAACAGGCTGTGAGAGCATAAATGACTCTAAAGTCAGCTAGGTATGTCTGACTCCAAAGCTACGGTGCCTACCTGTGGTGGCTGTGACCTATGCCACTGAGGGAATTGACCTCACTATGCTTTTTGTTACTGTCTCTTCACGGCTTAGCCCAAGTTTTGTTGGTTTTGGTTCCCCCTTTGCTCTGTGGCTTTGGCACATGCTCTAAACATACCATATTTATTACATCCATATGGCACTGTTCATTTTATGGCATGCAGTTTGCAATCTTAGAAAATGGCTCACATTTGCTTCTTTGCTTTATTTGAATAGGTCAGGCCTCTGATATCCACCACTCAGTTCTCTGGGTCAGGGAATTATCAAGGAGTCTTGGAGGAAACAGGGATGCTCACCATTGGCCTTTGTGGCCTTGGCCGCTTCCTGTGTGATGAGGACCTGAATGCTGGATTTGATAATGAAGTCTTTGTGTTTGTTCATTATTGATGCCACATCTGCTTCTCAACATTTGTGTCAATGAGTCAGTATAATTACAGTCATTGGATAATTTCCTCCGTTTTGCAATACAGACCCGAGTGTGCGAGTGCTCCATCAGAGGAAAACAACATTGACATCCTTGCAGCCCACGCAGGCAGCAAGGTCCATCTTTCTCGGTTAGCCTCCAAGTCAGCTGAGTGGCTCCTGTCCCTACTCGCCCTGAGAGTCAGCCTGCAAGAGCTCACTGACTGCAGTCACTGAGGATTGGAATTCCCTTTTCTCTATAAAAGCTGAAAATTAAACCCAGAATTTTGTTTTAAGGCGGATTACAAAATAGTGAAACAAGTTGATCTTGGAAGATAGGGGTGGGAGTGAACTGAGGAAACCCACCCTGTCCTCTCTCTCATCTCTTGTCCCTCACACCCAAACAAAGAAGTAACTCCCTACCCTCTAGCAAGATGTTTTATATGAAATATAAAAATTCTGAAAGTGTAAAAAATAAACAAGAGTGCCCTACAGGTGATGAGAGTTCTGTGGAAACAACATTTGCCTCCCCACCTCTAAACTGGGCGGGCTGGCTGTCCATGTGATTTAAGATCACATAGAAATTCACAGACCATAAAAGTTCATCTTTCATTTTCACTCTGTCTTGGTTCCACAAGGTCAAGGCTTTGCCTCTGAAATGTTATTGTGGAAATTAAACCTGAAAGGACTCACAGGCTAATCCCCTCCATGTCCATTGATGTAGATAATTTCTGTGACTTTCCAACTTACCTTTTTCCAAATCAGAATACTTTCTCAAAATAAAGAATATGATAGAACTCTAGTATGATAAAGAGGAAAGGAGGTGCTTTGTTTGCAAAGAAAAAATAAGGCTGGAATTTTCCCAGTTACCCTGAAGAAATATTTCCTAGCAATGACCCTGAAATCCATCCATGAGACTTTACAGCTCTATGGAATATTCGTTGAAGAGCGCTAATTAATGAGCTGATTATGAAAGGACAGTGGTGCCCTGTGAAAACACAAACTAACTGGTTATCTTGCTATAGAGTGAAAAGGCAGACAGAAAGGAAGGATGGATGAGCAGTGGAGGTGACACTAAAGTGACAGGTCTGAGTGGGAAATGCAGTGAGACAATTGCTGTTGGTATGAAATCATCAATGCAAGAGTTGGCAGTGGAATTTCTCTTAATGTCATAGGAGTCCTTAGGTGATTCCCACTCTGAATAGGCTGTACAAGATTTGGATGCCAAAGATTGCTAGCATACGTGGCATAATCTTCTCTGGGTTTCATGGGCCTTTTTCAATGAACTGTGCTTGGAGAAATAGAGAAAGCAACACAGATAGCCTACACACTACGCCATAAAGAAGTTTGAATGTGAGCTTATCCCAGTGCCAGGATTTGCCTCATTCACAGAGAAGCAGAAAATGAAGAGAGGTATAAAACTTCAAGTTGTACCTAGGCAACTTTATGATTGAGATAAGAGTAAAACCTTAGGAAGCATCCTCAAAATGCTGAGCAACTCAAAGCATCGTCCTACGTCTAAAGAACAGAATCTTTATTTGTGAAGTAGAGAATATCATTAAACTTTAAATTACTAGTAAATAAAATAAGGGAACAAACAAAAAATTTTTTTTTAATATTGGCCTAATTTTTCTTTTGAGACTGGATGAAAACTTCTTTGTGATCATCTTGTTTTAGGCAAGAATTATTTTTCATGGTTAAAAAACAAAAATAAATGTTTTAACTGGGGCGGTTCTGACAAGAGTTGCTGCAAGCAATTTTATATAATAGAATGTCATAGTAAAAAATTAACTACAAATAATTGACCTGGCCCATTGTCTTTCTCAATTTTGCTGCTGGAAAAGAGTGTTTTCTGTTCAAGAATGCAAAAGTGTGATTCAAAAATCAAGCCTTTTCATCTCTCATGGGATATTGTCCTTTAAAAGAGCATTTTTGGTGGATAAATATGTAAATTATTATGCAAAGCAGGATTGAGTAATTCAAACTGACAGTTCTCTTTTTTTTTTTTAATTAAAAAGTGGAAGCCTTGAAAATGTATCTGCTGACAACAAAGGAAGTTCTTATTAAGATCAACACTATTTGGTTACATTTTCATATATTTTTCAAGTAGATTAATTCTTTGGGCTTTACTTTATATTTAAAAAAAATTTTTTCCACTGGTGTATTTTATAAAGATAGTTTCAATGGGGACATTTAAATTTTATTATATGTATGTACTGGAGACAATACGGATTATTCCCTTCACTATTCTTCTAACAATTGCGAAGTTGTTGTACTTGATCTTTAATAAAGAACATTTACAGCTAGCTATTATTTAAGAAAAAATAATCGCTGTATTTGACAGAGTACATCATTACTATTTGCTATTCAGCTCCCACCAAGTCTGCCAGTGTTTGTATCTGTGCTCAACTCTGTCTTTCTTACCATAGCAACAGATGACATGACCCTCTTCTTACCTACTACAAACACTTCAGTTAGGCTCTGGATTCCTTCACCTCATAATTTCTCTTGATCTTTGCTCTACCAGAATTTTCTTTTCCCTTGAATGTCATCCCTTTTTGTTTACTTTTGGAACCCTTCCTACCACCACGAGTCATTCCTCTTAAAAGAAACAAAAAAACTGTCTCAGCTTCAAACAATTGCCTCATTTCTCTGACTTTTTTTCTGACTCATTCTACAGCAAGATTCTTAGCAAGTTTCTGTAGGTGTGGAATATTTCCACATCTTCACCTCGTGGTCTCTCCTAGGTCCAATCTAAATCAAGAATCTAGTGATATGGCTTAATTTATTAAGCTCTCCAATGACCTGCATCTTGACGAAGCTATTGGTTACTATTTTGTCTTCCTCTTTCCAGATTTCTCAGCAGCTCTTAATGGTCTCATCCTCTTGAACATACTCATATTCTCTAAGCTTAGAGGAAGTCTTATTTTACTTCAACTTTAGGTTCTTTTCCAACTGTCTAAACATTAGTGTCTTCTGAGTTTGTTCTAGACATCGTCTCCTCTATAACTACACTCTCTCTTTCTCATGGTTTTGAAAATTATCTCTATGCTGATAACTCTCAAATAAATATTTCCAAATCTGTCTTCATTGCTGAACTCTAAATTAATAGTCAACTACCTATTTGACATCATCAGTTAAAAATCCAACAGTCACCACAAACTTAACATGGACAGAAATAAGAACCAGTGGTTCTCCACCTGCTCACCCTGACACTGACCACAGAATCCTCAGCCTACCAAGCATGTGACATTTAAGTAAATAGTAATATTATTCATCTAGCTACTACGATCAAAATTCTACCTTTAATTTTCACTTTCTTTCCATTCCACGTTCTATTCAACAGTATACCCTGTTGCTGATACCAATAGTATCTATTTTGGATTTAAGCTCTACTGCTTCAACTAGAGTCAAAGATATCATCTTTAGTCTGGTCTTCTGTAATAGTTTTCATGACCACATTCTTTCTATCATTTTGTAGTTAATCTTTTTATTTATGTATTTATGTATTTATTTATGTATTTATTTATTTATTTAATTAATTTTATTTTTTATCATGATCTACTAGACCCTACATGTTCTAGCACATGCCTGCCTCTTAAGCCCATCCCCTTATACTTTCTCCCACATCTGTTACTCTTTAGTCATGGTTGTCTGGAATATTTATTCCCCATCAGAAAACAACTCCTTCTTCATATTCAGGCATCATCTTAAATGCGACTTCCTTTGAGAAACTTGCCCCAGTCAGTGTGGCTAAATAAGAACTACTGACTGCCTGCCCCTAGTCCCCAGCTAGAGTCTCTGTTTCACGTTATTTTATTTAAAGCACTTAATATTGCCATGGGCTACATTTATTGATATTATACTTTTTCATTGTTTATCTCTTCATATACAAATGCAAGGTTTTTGGAAGTAGGAACTTTTGGTTTCCTGAAATCAAAACTAATACCCAGCACATAGTATATATTCAATAAATATTTGACAATGGATATGACTGATGTAATCATGTCTTTTATACTTGAGAAAAGTCTAAACCAAAGATGGTAATGTGTGTGTATGTGCAGGTACATGTGCATGTATGTGTGTGTGTATGATTTCAGACAGAGGTAGAGAGAAGTGGTTTTAAGTTGAGCAATGTTTAGGAACTAATGTTAAAACATATTTAAGTGAGATCTTTAGATGATGTTTATTTATATTATAAATGAAGATGAATGAAATAGGTGAATGACTAAAGTGAAAATGCTCTTACTAAATGTAAGAGATGTTGGATGCATTAGATAACTTAATTCGACTCAACAATGTACATTCTTGGTGTTAACATTACATTGACATGTGTTGTGTGTCCTATACTGAATAAATAGATAATTAACTGGTAGAGGACAACATTATCCTATTGAGCACATTGCCTTTATCTCTTCAACTCTTGCACTTCTGAATATATATATATATAACTACATTGCAAAAATGTTTTTAATTGCATTCTGTCACCTACAGTAAGAAATCTAGTGGGTATAGATAGTGTCAGGCAATATATCTTATAGTTATAAGATAAGCTATTATCATTCAAGATATATTACAAGAATACAGTTAGCACTCTGAGAGAATTCAAAGAAACATATCTACCACCGCCCAAGAAAGACCATAGAAAAATGGTGGCAATAAACTGTCTTGCTTTGCTTAAACTAGATAAAGGGCTTATCTAGTTTAAGCAAATTAATATTTGTAGTATAAGGATGGGAGATTTTATATAAAATCTTTCGATTCTGCATTCTATATATAGAATATAGAACATAGAATGTAATTTAGAATACAGAATATAAAGTGTATATATATATATATATATATATATATATATATATATATATATATCCAGAACAGAATCTCATATGGCAATGTTGAATTGGAGACATATTTTATAAGGTGTTTATTCTTAGTAGGAGAGGCAAAGAATTTTTAAAGGTTAAAAAATGGATTCTCAATGTTTCTTAAACCAGTTTTCACTGACAAAATTGGACCCACTTATTCATTTATTTTTGAGACAGCTCTTTCTTGTAAGTTTTTTCTTTAGCTTTTTTTCTTCTTCTTCTATCAATCCTGTAACTCAGGGGTTCCCAACCTTTTTATACCCTAGGGCGCATTCTAAAATATCAGTAGGGCAGTGGGCACAAGCTATTTCTAAGGATATTTATTATTGAACAAGAATAAAAAATAATAAACAAAACTAATTTTAAAACAATAAATTTATTGTACAAATTATATACACACAAAGAAACATATATACAAAACGTAATACAAAGTAAATAAAAAACACGTATAATAAAATCATTTAAAAAAACATAAAAGAAAACATAAAAAAACCAATCTGTCAGTGTGATCTTTGGCATTGCATTTCATTGGCCGGTGCCTGGTAATTAGGAGAGTATGACGACAACCCTGTTAGCAAACAATTATTAAGATGCTCATCGGTAAGTCGAGATCTATATTGTGATTTTATTAAATTCATGTTTGAAAACAAAGATTCGCATAAATATGTTGACCCAAAAAACGATTTGATTTTATATATATGCCGCTTTTTTAAAAAATGGGAACCTTTCTTTGTCAACTATGTTCCATAAGTCCTCTGATATTAAGGATTTTAGCATAATATCATTCTTAAGGTTCAAAATTTCTAACTCTAGTTCTTCTGCTTTCCCCTGAACAAGGTCTGCAATACATGTGGCTAGTTCTATTACATTTATTTGGCAAGTAAAAGGATTGATACAGAAGGAGACAATTGGCTCGATATTTGTAAACTGCAGAAATCTCTCTTCAAACTGTTTTTGAAGCACTTGCAGGGTCTCA
>PVKE010043334.1:0-13436 GCA_004027555.1 Craseonycteris thonglongyai | reverse complement strand
GTGTGACCACAGTTCATCTCTTGCTGGGGTAAGCTTCCCATGCAGGAGGCCCCCAGCCCAGTTCCTGCCCTGCACAGCTGTGCACCTACCTGTGGAATGAAAACCAATGATGTGCAACTATGGAGACTGCTCTGGGCCTTCTCCTTTCTCTCTTTCTTTCTCTCTCTCTCTCTCTCTCTCTCTCTCTCTCTCTCTCTCTCTCTCTCTCTTTCTGTCAAAAGCAAGAAAAATAAATCTTTACAAAAAAAAAAAAAGAATTATAGGGAAGCTGGGATGGCTCAGCAGGTTAAGCACTCATCTTGCATTCTTGGGGTCCAAGAATCAAATCGTACTCCTGGCCCGTGTGGACCCATATGCTGAATTGGGGTGTGCCCCCAATTCGGTTCTCACCAGGTTGAGCTCCATGTGGGAGGCCCCAGCACAGTTCCTGCCCTGTGCAGCCCCACACCCACCTGGGGAATGAAACTATATAGAAAAACAAATGATGTGCAACTATGGACACTGCTCTGGGTCTGCCCTCCCCCTTCTCTCTCTTTCAAAAACAATAAAAATAAATCTTAAAAAAAAGAATTATATTAAAATGTAGCCCAAAAACATAATAGTATGATAATGTTTCTATACCTTCTAAATTCAATAATTAAAAACTTAAGATAGTTTTTCTTTAAGTAAACTATGAAAGGAATCAGACTTAAGAGAAGTTTCCCATTTCTCTAAAAAGAATAAATTTTTATGTAAAAGCTACTGGGAAAAACAAAAACAAAAAACAAAACTTCTGGGGCAAATTATCTCCTTACCTACTACTGCCAAGTTTAAGTAATATGTATTTTAAATATTTGGGCTTTACACTTTTTAATGAGAAGCATATATTTTACATCAATTTAATGCCATTTGAAACACTATGTCTTCAGAGTTATTATAAAATGTATGACAAAAAGCAAAAATGAAGAATGTTTTTAAAAGACCAAAGGGGGTTTACTTTTTATTTATGAATACCGCCTTTAGTTACCCGAGAAAGCTAAGAGCATTTTAAGCCCTCTCTGTCTGTCATCCAGAGTTAGAAACAAAGGCCACCAAGCACAACAGCCAAAGTACAATGCTGAGGACACAGGTGAGGCCACTGATGTAGTACAAGGAGCACCAGATCTAAGGATGTCACCTTGGTCCCTCGAATAAGATGTTCTATGCTACAATAGCTGCCATTCCTCAAGTTTCGTTGCCAGGCATGTTGACTGAATTGTGTGTGGGGAGTGTGTCTGTGTGTGTGTGTGTGTGGGGGATTGTCAGGGAAAACATTTAGATCTGGGCTGTTTCACTTAGTGCCCTCTTCTTACTGTTAGTAAGTGGCAGCATTTCCACTGGCAGGCCCAGCAGTAATGATAAAACACAACACCAAAGTTTCTCATCTACACATAAATCAGAATAAATATATAGTGCACCTTAAAGACTGAAAATGTCCTAACTGGTATAACCACTAGCCAGCCTTATCCTGCTATTATTTCCTCTTATAAGGGAAAAACTGAAAAAGTTGTGTGAGTATTATAGAACTGAGGTCACTTGCCAAATGAGGACAGGATAGTAAGAAGCTAGTAACAGGGCCAAAAAAAAAATATTTTTTTGAAAACGTATCATGGCCAACGTGTTTTAATCTTAGTGATGTCAGGAAATGTCCAAAGGACATACTAAGGATGACCTGTATCCATTAAAAGTGACTTTCAAGCTTTTTCAGAACTCCAGGCCACTTGTGCTGGGCAAAAATATTTAACACCCACTCTTGCTCTTAGATGCAGCTCACGAAAATTATTGAAATGATTTTCATATTACCCTATCAGAATGATTACATCCTCAGTCATTTGGTCCTTCCTTTTAGCCAATTATATTATGGGGTATGACTTTTACCCTGAGGTAAGTTGTGTGAACCTGAGATCAGTTAATTTTATGTTCCTAATCTCATTGACCTATTGAGTAGAAATAATATTGCCTATAATGCAAATGAGGAGAGGGAAATGTATAAAGACCAAGAGAGGCACATAACAATTTGTCATATACAGATACCAGCATGTAATCCATTTTCCCTAAAAAAGTGCTTACTTCATTAAACACCAGGAGTGAGGAATTCATGCTGGAAAAACTGACTCCCTTCCTTAGACCCCATTTCATCTCATATTCTAATCTTTCCCTATTTCAAGAACCAGTGCAAAGGCCATGTTCTTCACCAAATGTCCCCTAATGACCAGACAAGAGTAAACATTTCTGATCTCTACTGACAGTACTTCCTCTTCCTATACCCCTCATCATGCTCTATCTTATATTTTTCTTTCTCACCTCCACTTCCAGTTTTATTGAGATGAGATATAGCTGACATGGACCATTGTATTAGTTTGATTGAGGTATATAACATAATGATTTGACGTATGTCTGTATTGTGAAATGAATTACCACAATGTTTAGTTAACATCATCACCCCATATAGTTAGAATTTTTTTCCTTGTGATGAGAACTTTTGTTTCCTTGTTATGAAACATTTTTGTTTCTTGAGGAACTTAACCATCTTGATTATCTCCAGAACAATTAGGATGATGTCTTGCCCAAATAGGTCTTCAAACTCCTTCCTGACAATTCTAAGAATATCTCTTGTGAAAAGAAATATTTCTTTCTTATGTTGTCAAATTCCTCTAACGGTTTTATAACCCCTTCCTTATGTTAAACCATTTTGTAACTCTTACCCATAGACCTGACTTAGAGTAAAGCAAAAGCCTTCATTATGTTCTATTTTCCAGACTAAGCAATCCCCCTGCCCCCATAAGAAATGGCTTCTAACACCCTTCATCATCTTTGTCATCTATTTATTTATTTATTTATTTATTTATTTATTACGTATTTATTTTTTAAATAGATTTTTCGGGGTGACACTGGTTAGTAAAATTACATAGGTTTCAGGCAGGCAGTTCTATGTGTTGCATATCTTCCATTTCATCAATATCCTTAAAATCTTCCCATCAGAAATAAGAAAGATATATGAGAGAATTAATATGAGGACAATAACTAGTATATGAAATAACAAAATAGGACAGAAGCATAGCGGAACAACCAATTATCTGGCTTGAGAAGTAATTCATTTAATAATCAGTGAAATAATTGAATAAGACTAAATCAATGTCAGAGAATCTGTAACACTCCTGAAACACCTATCTGTGGGTCACTGTTTTCCAAAATGTGTAGCAAACAGTTAACAAACAAATAACAAGTTATATTAACTAAGCATATAATAGTACCAGGCATTGTGCATGCACTTTTAATATATTAGGTTATTTAACCCTCACAATAATTATTTGAGATATATTATTATTACATCAATTTACAGGTGAGAAAACTGAAGCTTAAAGAAATTATTTGCAGGGATGTCAGGATAGCTCAGCAGCTGAGCACTTGCTTCACAATCGTGAAGTCCGGAGTTCAATTCCTGGCCCTGGCCCATGCAAACCCATATGTTGAACTGCAGCACAACTGGTAACTGCCAGGATGGCTCAGGGGTGAAGCTTCTCTCCTCCCATGTGGGAGGCCCCCAGTTCAGTTTCCACCCCTTACGGCCCCACATCCACCTGTGTGGAATGAAACCATGTCACAACTAATACTGTCAACTAGGGAGACTGCTCTGGGCCCTCCCCTCTTCTCTCTCTCTCTCTCTCTCCCTCTCACCTTCTCTCAAAACAATAAAATAAATCTTCAAAATAAATAAATAAAAATTGAAAAGGAAGAAATTATTTGCTAAAACTTACACAAGTGATTAGGAAAACTGGGGCTCTACCCAGGTGTATCTGGTTCCAAAGCCCGAACTTTTAAATCTCATATAATATTGATTATTCTTAAAAATAATTAGACAGGTAGGGAGGGTAGACAGACAAAGTGAAAATTAAAAGTAGATGTGGTCATATAAATCTGGAAATCTCTTATCTAAAGAAATAGGTAACTGTCTGATTTCTCACAATCCTTAAAATGCTAATTTATACTGCTAATCTCTATCAGAGGAATGTAGTTTGCTATGTTTCCCAAACTTGTTTACCAGAAATATTTTTTTCTAAGAGCGTCTTGAAAGACTAGTGTTCAACAGAACACATTTTGGAATATGCTGCACTGGATTAAGAACAACTCTTTAAAAAAATTTTCAGTACATTTGTTTAATCAGTTATGGATCTATTCAATGGTGTTCGTGCAAGTAAATTTTCTTAACTGAGTTCTTAACTTGGAGAAAACAACCCCCTAAATATAGTCTAGGGAGCAGCGAGGAATGTGGCTTGACAGCAGCTCATTCTTTTCTTTCTTTATCCAAAATAACGAACAGCCACCACGAACAGGCTCTGTGCTAAGAACGAGGCATACAAAAAGGGCCATAACCCCATTCCTTCCGTCAGGGTGCTGGTTGTTCTGTGGGGGACATAGACAGAGACACACACTGAACACTGTTAGGGGCAGGACTCACATTGCACATTGTGTGCACAGAGTAGCCTCGTGTAGAAGCTTTGAACAGAGACAGGTAAAGAAATACTATGATACATTATAGTGAGTACATTTGAATCATAAACAACGTTTACATTACACACAAAAGGAAATGTAATTCCATTTGAGCCTATCAGGGAAGATTTCACCAAAGGGAAGCTGCATTTTCCTTCTTAGCCCTGATCATTAGTGATCCCAATGTTTTAACTTTCCTGTCCCCCCAGGTGACTGAAAACTTATGTCCCATGATACCATAAATGAAAGTATCAGTAATCTCAAAATTGCTCTTTTTACAAAACTATTTTAATGCTTATGTTTATAGGTCACCACATTTGATAACAATTTGCTAATATGTCTTCAGTTTAAAAATCCAATATCTAATAGACACTTCTTTTCCTAATAACACTGGGGTAAAACCTGTGTCCTATGAGCCCGTAGGGCTTATATCCACAGATAATGGGAAATTATATAATATTAAGAATGCGAAAAATGCTAAAAATGTAAATTGGTAGTTTTCAAAAGCATTTTAATATCTGAAAATTTTCTGCATTTGGAGGAAAAAAAGACTTCAAGATTATTGCAAAATGTCCTAAGTGACATCTTGGACTAATTTAATTGGGAGGGTCAGGGACAGGAGGTATAAAGGACTGACGCTGAAATGGAGCCAGGCTTGGTGAGCCTGCTCTGGACTAATTGTCCTTCTAATTACTCAGCTGTAATCATCAAGAACTAAACAAAAATAAGCCCATATTACTGACAAGATAAGAAGGCTCAGGCCTATAGAAAATAATGCGATTATCCTTGTTATGGAGCAATTTTTAAAACTAAAAAACAAAACAGAACAAAAAACCTGTTGCAAACCAACATGCCACGTAATGCTATTTGCCCCACCATACACTCCCTCTGACAAGACTCTCAAAATTTCCCATTTAATATAATGATGTGTTGTTATAAACAGTGAAAAACTGGAAAGACCAATATATCCAACAACAGGGGGTTGATTAAATACATTGTTAAATACCTTCATTAAAAAGTGATGTTTATACTTGTACAAATGACAGAAATATCCTTCATTTAAAAATATAAAATTTTGGAATGCTGGGATGGTTCAGCAGGTTAAGCACTTGCCTTGTAGCTGCAGGGTCCCAGGATGAGGTCCCAGGCCAGGCCCATGCAAACCTTATGCTGAACTGTGGCGCAAGTGGTAACTGCCAGATAACAGCGAAGGTTCTTGCCTGCCATGGGGCAGGCCCCCTGTTCTGTTCGTGCCCCGCGACGTACCACATACATCTGTGTGGAGTGAGATGATATCACAACTACCGGTAATGATATACAACTATGGAAACTGTCTGGGCCCTTCCCCCTTCTCTCTCTCTCTCTCTCTCTCTCTCTCTCTCTCTCTCTCTCTCTCTCTCCCTCTCTCTCTCTCTCTCTCTCCTCTCAAAACAATAAAATAAATCTTTTAAATCTGGGTGGTGAACACATAATGTAACACATACACAATGTACTGTAGAGTTGTACACCTGGAACCTATGTAATTTTTACTAACCAATGTAACCCTAATAAATTTAACAATTAAAAAAAAAGAATATGCAACGCTCTTACAAACTCCCATATATATATATATATATATACATACATATATATATACATACATATATATATACATACATATATATATATATACATACATATATATATATATATATATAGAGAGAGAGAGAGAGAGAGAGAGAAAGAGAGAGAGAGAAATATGTGTATCACGAGAAATATATGAAAATAACCATGATTATCCCTGGGTGGTGAAGTTATTAGTGATTTTAATCTTCTCCATTATGCTTTCCTATGTATTCTAATTTCTCCAAATTAATTTGAAAACTTTTAAAAGAACCAAAAAATAAAATCCTCTTTAAGGTTCTTCTTTGTCATTTTATTTTTCCTTCAGGGGACATTGACTTAAGACCTTGAATAATAACAAATTTTCCTACTCCATATCATCTTTGCCCAAGCACATCTGTTAATATTCCTGTAGATAGATGATCCAGTTTAAAGACTACAGGACTGAGATTAAATACCCAGGGTTTATACCACAGGGCATATACAACAATAAGCAGTTTCCCCAGTATATTATTGTTACCTGTAGCAAAGATAAGAATCTATTCCTGAGCATATGGCTGTGTTACAATGATCTCTTTCTTTTTTTTTTTTAATATTTATTTATTTATTTTTTACAGAGAGAGAGAGAGAGATACAGAGACAGAGAGAGAACTGAACTGGGGGAGCTCCCAGTTCAGCATATGGTTCCGCACGGGCCGGGGCTGGGACTCGATCCCCGGTCCCCGGCGCTGCAAAGTGAGCACTCAGCCCACTGAGCCACCCCGGCTTCCCCATGATCTCTTTCTTAAGCTGGATGGTTTGATTCCCAGTGTGGGAAATATCCATAAGATCTCTTCTAAGGTCTTTTAAATACAGATGTCACTTACATGCAAATGTCATGTAAATTGTGAATGGAATCTGGACAGAGGCCATCCAACAGAAAGAGCTGTGCACGAGGTAAAAGTAAGGCCATCAGGACTCTTGTCCTGGTTATACTACTGAAAGGTTGTGTGACCTTGGACAAGTCACAATTTCTTAAGGAGTGTCAGTTTCCACATGTGCAAAATTGGAGAATTAGACAATTTACTTGTCCATGGAAGGACTCTACTGATAAGAGAATGCAAATGCATAAATATTGGAGAGTCACATACAGAACAGGGTGATACTTAGGTCAATATGAACAGCTATGAAAAGATTTTCCAAGGTCCAGGATCTATTAACTATAAGCCCCTGGTTTGCCACTATCTAGCTGTATGGTTTTCTGAAAAACATTTGATCTCTGAAGGCCATTATAAAACAAGATGGGTCGACATGATCTCTAGTTCCATTCTACCTCTAAGTTCTATGATTTGAAATTTTCAAATATGACTCTATAGAGGACGAATGAAACAAAGTAAAACAAAGTAAAAAAGAATTGCAATAAATGTAAAATTCCCTGACTTCCTTATTTTTACACTGGGTTAGATTTTCATTAATTGCATTATTTGGTTAAAGGATAAGTGAGGGTAATTCCTGCATTCCAATTGATGGTAGTACAGCAATTATTTAAACAACAAAAGAGAACATTATGATTAGGTTAAGAGGCAGAAATTCATTAATCCAAATGCTAACTATTACTTTACATGTAATAATTAGCTCCAGAAGGCGTAACCATTTAGCACTTTTTTGGCAACTAGAAAGCACTTAATAAATATTTACTTTATGAGTTATGATTACTGTTGTTCTATTTGCATGAGGATGACTAGGAGCAGACAGTCTCCAGTGGAGAATTCTAGTGTTTAGAAATCCCTTTCCTTTGTGTTTCAAAAGACTCCAAGTCTATGCACCCATTAAACATCCATTATGTGTTTATGGTCTAGTGCAGTGAGAAGCAGTCACCTGGGATATATGGTATTTCAGTGACTTTGAAGGCTGTCCAGATCTTATGGCAGGATCTCATTGGATTGAGTAAGTGTCAAAAGGAACTTATGAAACCTAACAATTCAAAAATATTCTTTGCTCAAATAAATTAGGAGGAATTTTGACATATAATCTCACAAATTATATCATAATTTTCAAAAACATGGGTAATATGTAAGGAAATGGTCCCAAAGTCATTCATCACATCTCTTTTTATTCTAAACCCAACATAGGTTAAAAATATTGTCTATGTTTTTATTTGAGTCGTAAGTCAGGATATTGTTTTACTCTGGCCTGGCTGATGGTTTTTCTCCCCACACATGTACTATGTGTGTACAATCAGGAGTTCAATAGCTTTGTCACTAATAGGACTGGGATGAGGATTAGTTGTGCTGACTGTCACAGAAGTGACAGCTCACTTTCATTGGATCAACAAGACATCATTACAAAATCATCAGTCAAGGTTTGATGGCATGGTGCTTTACCAACACCACTGAAATGGAATTTGATCCATATCAATACCCTTATCATTATATACCTAAATTGAGGGAGGAAACTCATTTGTAAAATTTATTTAATTAGACATATAGCATTTATCCTTCACTCTCTGTGATGCCATATTACCATTGTAACTATACACTTCACATTACAAGTTACTAAGACATTGAAAATAATTTGTAGCAAGGAAGAATGTACATGTGTATAAGTTTATATTTTTGGCAAAATTATACAATACATGCAATGCAACATAAAAATAAGAGGTGGTTTATCATCACATTGATGTCCACAAACACACCTTGTATAGTTCAATTACAGCAAAAAGTTTACATGAGTATGATCCTATTTGTAAATCCTAGCAGGCATTTACAAAGTGTTTGCTAGATACAGGGCACTAAAGGACATTCAGGATGTGTTAATCATCTCCCTGCCCTCAAGGAGCTTACAAGGACATTTTAGTTCTCCCTTATAAAGAAAATCCTATAAATCAATGGTTCCCTTCTTCTTTTTGTCCTCCCCAACACCCCCTCCCCCCACACACACACACCCCTTTTAATAGAGTTCCCAGAAAGAGGTTTTGCTGGAAGTTGATGAATTATATTTTTGTGACAGGCCTGTGTTTGGAAAGAGGAACATGAAACTTGATTTGATTTAAAAGAAAATAGTCAGAGTCAACTGGAAACTACTGAAACACATGTTTCCATAACACTAATATTGAAGGGATATTGCTTGTCTAGTCTGGTTCTGAGAGCACGGGGTTCCACTGAATTAAAACAAAAAAGAAAAAGAAGAAAGTAATGGGGGCAGCATTTGTGATACTTATACAGCTCTATGTTAGGCAGGATTAATAATAAGCACCCTTTATTGAATTCCAACCAAGTCCCAAGCATGTTATGAACAGTATCCTATTAACCCTGGGAAGTGGATATTTTTACCCTCTTTTACCATGAGGCCCAAAGGGCCTAGGAAATTTGCCTGAGGTCACATAGCTACTAGTCACAGAGCAAGGAATCTAATCCAGGAATGTCGCACTCCAAATACCAGGAATTTCTGCACATCATTTGCTTCTCTAGAGAGATACCTCTATGGATGTTTACGTGAATACTTACCAAATTTCTTTAACTTAAACTTTATTTTTTTTAACTTTTAGTTTTCAATTATAGTTGATATTCAATATTATATTAGTTTCAGGTGTACAGCACAGTGATCAGACATTTATATAATTTACAAATCGATCCCTTCAGATAAGACTAGTACCCACCTGGCACTATACATAGTTATTACAATGTTACTGACCATAGTCTCTACGCTGTACTCCACATACTCATGACTATTTTGTAACTACCAATTTGTACTTTTTAATCCCTTCACCCAGAACCCCAACCCCTCCCATCTAACAACCATCAATATGTTCTCTGTATCTATGAATCTATTTCTATTTTGTTTGTTCATTTATTTTGTTCTTTAGATTCCACATGCAAGTGAAATCATGGTATTTGTCATTCTCCATCTGACTTATTTCACTTAGCATAATACCCTCTGGGTCCATCTATGTTGTCACAAATGGTAAGATTTCATTCTTTTTGTGGCCGAGTAGTATGCCATTGTATATACATACCACTTCTTTATCTAATCGTATATTGATGGACACTTAGGTTTCCTCCATATCTTGGCTACTGTAAATAATGCTGTAATGAACATGGGGAAGGATATACCTTTTTGAATTAGTATTTTGGATTTCTTCAGATAAATACCCAGAAGTGGATTGTCATAAGGTAGTTCTATTTTAAATTTTTTTGGGGAAAAGAACCTCCATACTGTTTTCCATAGTGGCTACACCAATTTGCAATCCCACCACCAAAGAACAAGGATTTTCTTTTCTCCATATTATTGCCAACACTTGTTGATTTATTGATGATGGCTCTTCTGACAAGTGTGAGGTGATAACTCATTGTGGTTTTAATTTGTATTTATCTGATAATTACTGATGTTGAGCATCTTTTCATATGGTTATTGGCCATGTGTATATCCTATTTGGAAAAATGTTTATTCAGTTCCTCAGTCCATTTCTTAATTGGATTTTTTTTTTTTTGGTAAGTTGTATGAGTTATTCAAGCATTTTGAATATTAACCCTTTATTGAATGTATCATTGGTGAATATCTTCTCCCATTCAGTAGGTTGTCTTTTTGTTTTGTTGATGGTTTCCTTTACTGTGAAAATTTTTCTTAGTTTAATATAGCCCCAATTGTTTATTTCTTTATTTTGTTTGTTTCCTTGCCTGAGATCTATTTTTAAAAAATATTACTGAGAGCAATGTCAAAGAGTTTACTGCCCATGTATTCTTCTAAGAGTTTTGTGGTTTCTGGCGTTGCATTTAAATTTTAATCCACTTTGAGTTTATTCTTGTATATGGTATAAGAAAGTGGTCTAGTTTCATTTCTTTCATGTATATGTCCACTTTTCCCAACACCAGTTATTGAATAGACTATCTTTACCCCATTGTATATTCTTGCCTCACTTGTCATAGATTAACTGACCATATAGATGTGGTTTTATTTCTGGACTCTCTATTCTGTTCCATTGATTTATGTGTCTGTTTTTATTCCAGTAGCATATTGTTTTGATTACTACAGTACTGTAGTATAATTTGGTATCAGGTAGCATGATACCTCCAACTTTGTTTTTCTTTCTCAAGATTGCTGTGGCTATTCTGGATCTTCTGTGGTTCCTTATAAATTTTAGGATTATTTGTCTAGATGTGTGAAAAATACCATTGGTATTTTGATAGGGACTGCACTGAATCTACTGATTGCTTTGGGTAGTAAGGACATTTTAACAATGTTAATTCTTCCTATCCATGAATATGCTATATGCTTCCATTTATTTGTATCTTCTTCAGTTTGTTTCTTCAGTGTCTTATAATTTTCCAAGTACAGAGCTTTTACCTCCTTGGTTAAATTTATCCTTAGGTGTTTTATTATTTTGATACAATTGTAAATGGAATTGATTTCTTAATTTCTCCTTCTGGTAGTTTATTATTGGTATATAAAAATGAAACATATTTCTGAATCTAAATTTTGTATACTGCTACTTTACTAAATTCATTTATCAGTTCTAATTGTTCGTTTGTTTTTTGGTAGAATCTTTTGGTTCTCTAGGTATAGTATTATGTCACCTGGGAATAATGACAGTTTTGCTTCTTCTTTTACAATTTGGATGACTTTTATTTCTTTTTCTTGTCTGATTATTGTGGCTAGGACTTCCAATACCATGTTGAATAAAAGTGGTGAAAGTGGATATTCTTGTCTTGTTCCTGATCTTTACGAGAATGCTTTTAGCTTTTTCCTGTTAATAGTAATGGTAGGGAAATTCAGGATGGCTCAGCAGGTTAAGCACTCCCCTTGCAGCCCCAGGGTCTGAGAATCAAATCCCAGCCCTGGCACATGCAGACCCATATGCTGAACTAAGATGTGGCCCCAGTTCAGTTCTTTCCAGGACGAGCTTCCCATGTAGGAGGCCCCTGGTTCAGCCCCCAGCTCTCCAAGGCATGCCTCCTACGTGGGAGGCTCTCGGCCTGGTTCCAGCCCTGCATGCCCCACCCCACCCCCGCCCGCCCACCTGTGTGGAACAAAACCATGTCAAAAACTGATGACAACTATGGAGACTGTTCTGCCCCCACCCTTCTTTCTGTCTCACTCTGTCTGTCAAAAAAAACATAAAAATAAATCTTTAAAAAATTATAATAGTAGCTGTGGGTTTATCACATATGGCCTTTATTATGTTGAGGTATATTCCCTCTATTCCCACTTTGCTAAGAGCTTTTATCATAAATAGATGCTGGATTTTATCAAACACTTCTTCTGCATCTATTGATATAATTGTATAATTTTTGTTTTTCATTTTGTTTATGTGATGTATCACATTAATTAATTTACAGATATTGGACCAATCTTGCATCCTAGGAACAAATCCCACTTGATCATGGGGTATGATTTTTTAATGTATTGCTGAATTCAGTTTGCTTATATTTTGTTGAACATTTTTGCATCTACGTTCATCAGCAATATTGGACTATTATTTTCATTTAGTGTAATATCTTTGTGTACTTTTGGAATTAGGGTAATGGTGACCTTGTAAAAGAAGCTTGATAGTTTTCCCTCCTCTTGAAATTTTTGGACTAGTTTGACAAAGATAGGTATTAATTCTTCTTTGAATGTTTGGTAAAGTTCACTGGTAAAGCCATACAGTCCAGGACTTTTGTTTGTTCAAAGTTTTTAAATTACTGTTCCAATTTTGTTAGTAATCAGTTAAGATTTTCTGTTTCTTCTTGACTTAGTTTTAGAAGAATGTACGTTTCTAGATATTTATCCATTTCTAACAGATTGTCCAATTTCTTGGCACATGGTTGTTTATAGTATTTTCTTATAATCCTTTGTATTTCTGTGGTATCCATTGTCACTTCTCTTTCATTTCTGATTTTATTTACTTAGGTCCTCTCTTTTTTTTTTTTTCTTTTTTCTTGGTGAATCTGTATCTCCTTAATTTCAAGACAAGTGTTCATCTTTTTTTTTATTTTAATATATTTTTTATTTATTTATTTGTTTATTTTGACAGAGAGAGAGAGAGAGATACAGAGACAGAGAGAGAACTGAACTGGGGGAGCTCCCAGTTCAGCATATGGTTTCGCACGGGCCGGGGCCGGGATTCGATCCTCAGTCCCCGGCGCTGCAAAGTGAGCGCTTAACCCAATGAGCCATCCTGGCTTCTCCAAGTGTTCATCTTTAAGAAATTGCCCACACTACAATGGTTTAAAAATATTCTGTTCTTTAAGCAGAAAAAAAATAATAATAAAATAAAAAGCCTAGCATTACCAACCACCACCAGAATCTAGGAAAGAGAGGCATGAAATGGATTCTTCCCCAGTACCTCCAAAAGGAACCAACCCTGT
>PVKE010043333.1:0-13416 GCA_004027555.1 Craseonycteris thonglongyai | reverse complement strand
GAAATACAGCAATTTGTGACAACATGGATGGATCTTGAAAACATCTTATTAAGTGAAATGTCAGACTGAAAAGAATCAAGAAACATATGACCTCACTCATAGGTGAAATGTAAAACTGAAAGTAACAAAGAAACAAAAACTCACGGACACAGTCAATAGTTTAGTGGTTACCTAAGGTAACAGGGGAGGTGAGTGGGAGAGTTGGGGCAGTGAATAAGAAAGGGGAATCAAATATATGGTGATGGAAAGTGAGCTGATTCTGGGTGGTGAGCACATAACACGATGTATAGACAATGTAATATAGAATGGTACACCTGAAAACAATGTAATTGTTATCAATCAAAATTACCCCAATAAGTTTAATAATTTAAAAAAAAGAAAAAAGTAAAAAAAAAAAAGTTGTGGTACATTTACACAATGGGACACTACTCAGCGATAAGAAAAGATGGAATACGGTCATTTGTGATAACATGGATGGACCTTGAAACCATCTTATTAAGCAAAATAAGTCAGACTGAAAGAATCAGGAAACATATGCTCTTACTTATAGGTGGAATATAAAACTGAAGGTAACAAAGAAACAAAAACGTATGGACACATTCAATAGTTTGGTGGTTACCTGAGGGTAATGGAAGAGGGGGGAGGGAGAGTGGGGGAGGAGTTGGGAGTGGGCACCAGATATGTGTTGATGGAGGGAGAGTTGATACTGTGCGGTGAGCACATAATGCAATGCATAGATGATGTAATGTAGAGTTGTACACCTGGAAACTATGCCAACCAATGTCATCCCAGTAATTTAACAATTAAAAAAAAAAAAGATTTTTTGATCTTTGGAGAAGATTGATAGCTGCTTATTTCCCAAAGTAAACAATCACATCAAATTCATTTTTCTTACAATAAATTCTTTTATGATTTTGTAAAATTTCATAGTAATTTTAGCAATAACATGATTAAGTACAAAGTAGCATCAAATTTAATATAGTATCTTGAAAATAGGATTTAAATATGTTATTGAACAACCAGAGATACAAGTTTCTTTCATGGTTTGCAAATAATAATCATTAACATATCCCTCTATTGCTATCCATTTTCAGCATTATTAGTTCAGTAAAATCTGCACTTTATATGCAACCATCTCAACTTCAATATATAGCAAATAAAGCACAAAAATGATTCACTGCGTATTACTTGAACTTCATTTTCAATTATTTAAAAACTTAGATCAAAAAGGAGCTAATCAAATTAATATATGCTACAAAGAAGTAGACCCTTAAGTGATTTAATTAGAGAGGTAGGTACAAGGGTTAATAATTGATTCTGGGATTTGCACCAAGTATCTTGCTGCTCTGGGCAAATGCTAACCAAAGACAGCAGGATATATTAAAGAGTCCTTTGTTAGAATCTTAAAATGGAGGTTCTAGATCCAGCTTCATGACAAAGTAATGTGTTATCATTTTCCCATCTAAAAAGTGGAAAATAAAACCTAATATTACTAATCCTATGAAACAAGTTTATTTTTATAACAATTATACCAGAACAAAGTTCTAGGGATTTTCAAAGTGTTTAGTGAGACATAAATTAACTAATACGTTTCTAATAGTGTCTTTCAAAGATCTGGAATGAAATAGAGATATTCCTTTGATAGATAACTAGATAAAAAATAGTGCTACATTTACACAATGAAATACTATTCAATAATAACAAAAGACCAAATACAGCCATTTGTGACAACATGGATGGACCTTAAAACTGTCGTATTAAGAGAAATCAGTCACACTGAAAAAAATCAAGAGACATATATCTTCTCTTATAGGTAGAAAATAAAACTGAAAAAACAAACAAAGAAAAAGCTCGTGGACACCGTCAATATTTCAGTAGATACCTGAGGGTAAAAGGGGAGGCGGGTGGGAGACTAGGGGGTGGGGTGGGAGATCAGGGAGTGGGCATCAAATATATGGTGATGAAAAGAGAACTGACTCTGAGTGGTGAGCACATAATGCACTACAAAGACAATGTAATGTAGAACTGTACACATGAAACCTATGTAATTTTTACCAACCAATGTCACCCCAATAAATTTAACAAATAAAAAAACAACATGGTATTGGCAAAAAACAAAAACAAATACACAGACTGATGGAATCAAATTGAAATCCAGGAAATAAACACTCGTACACATGGGTAGATAATTTTCAAAAAAGGAGCTGAAAACATAAAATGGAACAAAGAAAGTCTACTCAACAGACAGTGCTTGGTAAATTGGAAAACCGTGTGCAAAACAATGCATATAGAATGTGATCTGTCATTATATACCAAAATTAATTGAAAATGGATCAAAGACCTCTACATAAGACTTGAAACAATAAATTGTATAGAAGAAAACATTGGTACTAAACTTATGGACCTCGGGTTCAGGAAGAAATTTATAAATTTAACCTCAAAAGCAAGGGAAGTAAAAACAAAAATATATTAATGAGACTATATCAAACTAAAAACTTCTGCACAGCAAAAGAAACTGTTAAGAAAATAAACAGGAAACCAATCAAATGGGAAAAGATATTTGCAGACAATGCTTCTGATAAGGGCCTAATATCCAAAATATATAAAGAACTCATACAGCTCAAAAATAAACAAGAAAAAAGAAAGAAAGGAAGAAAGAAAGGAAGGAAGGAAGGAAGAAAGAAAGGGAGAGGGAGGGAGAGGGAGAGAGAGAGAGAGAGAGGAAGACAATCTAATTTAAAAATAGGCAGAGGATGCAAACAGACATTTCTTTCAAGAAGACATACAAAGAACCAACAGATATATGAAAAAGAAAACGCTCAACTTCCCTACCAATTAGAGAAATACAAATCAAAACCACAATGAGCTATCACCTTACACTTAGAATGGTTATCATCAACAAGACAAATAATAAGTGCTGGAGAGGTTGTGGAGAAAAAAGAACCCCCATATACTGCTGATGGGAATGTAATTAGTACAAGACACTATGGATAACAGCATGAAGGTTTCTCCAAAATTTAAGAATAGTGTTACTGTATCACCCAGCAATGCATCTTCTGGGAATCTACACCAAAAAATCTGAAAACCTTTTTCTGCAAACATATATGTACCCAGATATTTATTACAGCATTTGTTAGTGATGATGTTTGTGTAGACTGTTTATAAAGTCTACAGTATTATATAGTAATATCCAAGGCCTTGATAATCACTCACTGCTCAATCACAGATCCACCCAGAGCAACTTCCAATCATGCAAGCTCCATTCATGGTAAGTACCCTATACAGGTATACCATTTTATCTTCTATATACCATATTTTTACTGGACATTTTTTAATGTTTACATATGTTTAGATGTACAAATATAATTTTGTTACAATTGCTTACAGTATTCATTACAATAAAATGCTGAACAGGTTTGTAGTCAATGAGCAACATGCTTTACCATGATCATAGCCTAGATGTGTAGTAGGTTATGCCATCTAAGTTTGTGTAAGTGCACTCTATGATGTTTACATAATGATGAAATCTCAGGATGCATTTCTCAGAATATATCTCTGTCATTATGCAATGCATAATTGTACAGGGCAAAAAAAAGTAGCTTTTCTAAGTAACTGTAGTTGTTTCAGAAAGATGGAATGGTAGATTATAGAAGCAAGAGAGAGAAGCAAGTCCCTGGGAGTTAAGAAGCACTGGCAATAGAATCTAAAAGGAGGTACATTCATAATTACACATTATCTGAGACTGAACTATTTCTAACTACCACCCAACGAGGTGGAAGACATACCAGGAATTAATAAAATACTAGGTGGGGACATTACTGCAGAATCTATTGACGTTAAAGAGGATAAAATAAGGGAATTTTAGGAACAAATTAATCGAAATAAATTTAACATCAGAGATGAAATGGGCAAATGACTTTTTAAGTTGGAAAAGCTTACAAAGGAACCAATAGAAAACCTAGGGAAAGCCGGGATGGCTCAGTGGGTTAAGCGTTCACTTTGAAGCCCCAAGGACCGAGGATCGAATCCCGGCTCCGGCCCAGGCGGACCCACATGCTGAACTGGGATGTGCTTCCCGAATGCGGTGAGGAACCCAATGTTCAGTTAAAAAAAAAAAATTTGGGGAAGCCAGGATGGCTCAGTGGGTTGAGCGCTCACTTTGCAGCACCAGGGACGGAGGATTGAATCCCGGCCCCGGCCCGTGCGGAACCGTGTGCTGAACTGGGAGCTCCTCCAGTTCAGTTCTCTCTCTGTCTCTGTCTCTGTCTCTCTCTCTCTCTGTTAAAAATAAATAAATAAATAAATAAATAAGAAAACCTAATTATCCCATATGTATTAGAGACATCAAATTTGTAGTTTTCAAATTAATTTCAATAGAGAATTTTGATCCAAATAATATTACTGCTGAATTCTATCAAACATTAAAAAAATAATAACAATTTTAAACAAATTATTTCAGAAAATAGAAGAGGACATATTTCTAACTAATTTTACTAGGCCAGTATAACTCTGAAACCCAAACTCTGCAGGGACTTTACAAAAAAACAAAAAACAACAACAATATCTCTCATAGACACAGACTCATTGATGCAATATTATCTAATGTAATCAAGCAATATATAAAAAGGATAATAAATAATAGCCACATCAAGTTTATAGTAAGTATGCAACATTGTTACAACATTCAAAAATCAATGTTATTCACACTATTGAGAAAATAAAAGATAAAAATTATATGATCCTTCAAATAAGTGCAGAAAATTTAACAAAAGAAAATACCCATATTTTTTTAATTAAAAAAAACTTTTTGCAAACTATGAATAAAAGGAACTTTTTCAAACCTGGAAAAGACATCTATCTGTAGAAAAATAAACTTACGGTTAACATCATACTTAATAGTGAAAGACTACAAATTTTTCTCTTAAGATCAAGGACAAGAAAATGATGTCTGCTTTCCCTATCTCTATTCAATATTGTCCTAGAGGACCTAGATTATACAATAAGGCAAGCAAGAGAAAGAAAAGGGATACAGATTTTAACAAAGAAGTAAAAAGTTTTTATTTGCAAATAAACGTATACATAGAAAATCCTAAAGTGCTAAAAAATTAACTACAATCTAGGATCCAATATTTAAAATTTGGAAGGCCATAGGATTCACGGTGGATATTTGAAAATCATTTGCATTTCTACATACTAGCAGCAAACAACTGAAACAATAAGTTTCAAAAGTCAATTATAGCATCAGGAAATATAAAACACTTAATAAAATACTAAAAAATATATAAAACCTCTATACTTAAAAATATGTAACATTACTGAGAGAAATTGAAAAAATATTTAGATAACTGCAGACAAATACTATGTTCATATATATATGAACATTAAGATGTTGATTCTCTCCAAATTGCATTCTCAATTAAAATAACAAAAGGTTTTTTTGCATAAATCAACAAGTTGATCCTAAAATTTAGGTAGAAAAACAAAGGTCTCAGAATAGCCAAAATAATTTTTTTAAATGTTGATGAAATTATGCTACTTTATACAAACTGAGAGTAATCAAGAAGGTGCAGTATTGTAAAAAATATTGATAAATAGATTAATTGACTCAAATGGAAGCAATTTATAAATTAAATATTCTGCAGAAAAAAAATGACATGTTTATATCTGATCTGACTTGAGGATATATAAAATAAATTTATTTACAACAATCCTTATTATTCTCATGTGCTTTTCACAGTGTCTGGTACATAGTTTGTGTTCATCAAATATTTGTGAATAAATGAACATCGTACATCATAGGCATTCATGCTAGGGCAATAAGCCATTTATTTGATAGAGATTTAATTTATTTTGTGGTAAATTACATCATCTTATTTTTTTACTATCTACAGGAAGCTGGGATAGCTCAGCAGGTTAAGTGTTTGCTTTGCAGCCCAAGGAACAAAGGATTGAATCCTGGCCCTTGCCCATGCAGAAGTCAACTGCATGGAATATGCTGAACTGGGGTGTGTTTTCCCATACAGGAACCCCCCCAGTTTGACCTCCAGATCAAGAGGGCATGTTTCCCATGAGGTAAGCTCTCAGCCCAGTTCCTGCCCTGTGAGGCCCCTACATACCTGTGTGGAACAAAACCATGTGATAAACTGATGATGTACAAATATGGAGACTGCTCTGGGCCCTCCCCCTTCTCTCTGTTTCTCTCTGTATCTGTCTCTCTGTTTCTGTCAAAAACAATAAAAAGTAAATCTTATAAAAATTAAATAACTAGCTACATCAACCTTAAAATGAATCATTTATGTGTAAAAACTGACTATGGATATTATTAATATTGAGAAGGAGAAAAGATGGCAGCATGAGAGGAAAATGCCAATAACTGCCTGCAAGGGACTTGTGAACAGAGGGGAATCCACAGGGAAAACCTTGAGAAGCAACCTCAACTAAGAACCACACAACGCAGAACAACACCCAAAGGTTAGAGGAAAAAGGGGAGAGCAGGAGAGGGTTGGGGAAGCAGCAGTTTGGGGACAGGGACTTGGAGCACGGCCTGGGGCTGGGAAAAACAAAGGGGGGTTGGGGACTATGGTCTACGTGGAGCTAGATCGAGGGCAGGCTGGAAGCCGAGACCTAAGGAGTATGGAAGCCCCACAAGACTATGGACAATATAACATCCGAAATCAAGGGATAGCACGCAGTGCCCGAATCAGATCACGGAGCCTAAAGTGGAACAGGGACTATGGAGCAGGGCGGCTGCACTTCCCGGCCGGTGGGCGGTGTGAGAGCAGGGTATCAGCTCACAAGAGATCAGCATCCCTGATTTATGGAGGAGACTGACTGTGAAAGAGCATCTTTTGAAGACAGGGGTCTTGGAGTGAGGACTGGGGCTTGAATGGACACAGCTGCATTAGACATGCTTAGAGTGAATCTGGCAGTCTCAACAGAGCCACGGGCCTAGAGTGGTTGCCCGCTGAGCTGCGGCCTGTGCGCCCAGGGATTTGGTGCCCCACTGACCAGGCTGCCATGGCGCCTCTGCCTGCGCACAAGACCAGCTTTTGGTGCCCCGCCCACTGAGCCCCTGCAGCGCTGCCACCCGCTCGCACAATTGGTCTGCCGATGGGGCCGCTGTGGAGCCGACACCTGCACATGAGACCGAGCTACTGACTGGGCTGCTGCTGCGCTGCTGCCAATGTGCGCAATTGGGCTGCCGACCAGGCCGCCTCAGCGCAGATGCCCACACGTGTGACCGGGCTGCCGATTGGGCCACCACAGTGCCAACACCCATGCGTGTGACCGGGCAACTGACTGGGCCACTGTGGGCCTGATGCCCGCATGCGCGACTGGGCTGCCGACCGGGCCACCATGGCGCCTATGCCCGCAAGGATGACCTGGCTTTGGGTGCACCTCTGAGCAGGTCATGGCTGCGCATCCTCCCACGTGGCCGACCGGGCCTCTGCCGAGCCCCAGCCCATCCAAGTTGCTGCCCTGTGGGTGCGGCTCACAGACGTAATTAAAGGAAAACAGCCAAGCAGAGGGGATAAAGACCAGAGCTACTATGCCCCATCCCTTCTGAACCAGCAGCCCCCCTGCTGAAAGATGAATCTGCTGTTGTGTCTCAGGCCCACCGTAGCTCCTACTAACACACCCCCACCCCCGGCTGACACCTTCATTACCCTGCCTTCTAACAGATAAGACAGCAACCTGATGTGCCCCAGGGCACAGAAGCTGTCTGCTTCCCCCAACCCTCTCCCAAAATCTGCTCCCACAATTGAGCCCAAAAGAAAAAATAAAGAGAAGCCCATCTTATAGGCAAACCTCCAGAGGGAAAACATATTCATGCCTACAGCAAAAAGAACCACATCAAACACAATGCACACCTCAGAATCAAAAGCCCCTCCAGAAGATCAGGGGCATTCTTTAGTAAAGAAGCTTGCATACTTGGCATCAAATCTAAGTGAGACAGAATTCAGAACTTCAATAATCAAGGCACTCAGAGAGTTCATTCAATAATGGCAAACTACCCAGGCACAGTTAAATGACCTCAACAAGAATTTTTCTGAGCAAAATGAGTACTTTATCAATAAAATTGAGAAGATAGAGCAGAACCAAAAGGAACCTCTTGAAATTAAAGGCATCATGGGAGAGCTGAAAAAAGAACTGACCAGCATAGGAAACAGGGTTGACCAGCTAGAAGAAAAGATGAGTGAAATTAAAGATAGAAACATGGAAATGTCACAGAGGGAAGAAGAAATGGAAATGAGAATCAAGAGAAATAAGAGCCCTACAAGAACTCTCTGACTCCATCAGAAAGAACAATATTAGAATAATAGGGGTACCAGTAGGAAGCGAGATGAAATCTTCTCAGAGTTTACTAAAACAAATAGTGGATGAAAATTTCCCTAACCTGTGGAAAGAATTAAAGCCCCAAATCCAAGAATAAAACAGGATCCCTAACTACCTAGACCGGGGTTGGCGAACCAATGGCACACGTGCCCAAAGTGGCACACGGAGCAATTATTTTGGCACACGGAGCTGGGAGGGCGCTAAGAGCAATTTCATGGTGAGTTTAAATTACAGGGTCCAAATAACAACTAAAATTGATCTGACTAAGTTGCAGATGGAAAGACAAAGAAGAGTGCTGTATACGTTTTTTAATTATAAGGAGTAATTTTCTGTTGCATCACTTGCTTGGTTGATGCCAACTGTAAATTTATAGCAATAGATAAATGTTGGGTCATATGGAAAAGAGGGGGACAGTGGAATTTTTGTGAAGTCTGTCATGGGGAAACAAGTGCTTTCGGGAAATATATTTCCTCTAGATGAGAGACATCCTGGTTCGAATAAAGTAGTACCCTATGCTATAGTTGGAGATGAAGCTTTCAGATTACACAAACATGGCATGAAACCATTCTGTAAAATAACAGCTCGAGGAGAAAAATCTAAAATCATCTTCAACTACAGGTTAACTTGTGCTCACAGAGTAACGGAAAATGCGTTTGGGCTATTGAGTCAAATTTTTCGAGTATTCTACACTCCCGTTGCTGTAACACCTGAAACATGTGAACAACTTGTAATTGCAGCATGTTATTTGCACAATATACTGAGGAATGGCTATTTAGAGCACCATCAGTGGCCACATTATAAATACAGTTCAAGTATAGATCCACCGGCGAGTATGGTATGCAAGAGCAGATGGTTTTGAAGTTAGAGAAACATTCATGAAATTTTTCAACGAAGAAGGAGCACTACATTAGCAAGATGAACGTGTATTTAGATTCAGCAGCAGCCATTGATGGCATTTGACTGTTTTGTGTACTTAATTGGTAATGTTTGTAAGTAAATAAATATTCATTAAAATTTTCACTTTACAATTCTTTCCAAGTTCTGAGGAAATGACAACCCAATTGTTCTCCTTAATCTGAAAATTTTGAAGTTTTTATGTTGATGATTGTAAATGCATGGATGGTTTCTAACTTATTTGAATAACTTATCATCTCTCAAAAAAATCGCTGTGCCATGCCGAAGCAGAAATATCACTGGACTGCCCAACAAGACGTCCGCATCTTGACTGCTCATGCAGCAGTCGAGACGCAAATGTTGGGCATCCACAGTCAAATGCGACAGCCCGTCGTCTCAGTGAAACCAATACCATTTGATATACATTGAATGAGTACACGGCAGTGACTTCTGACTGCTGGACGCAGCCACCGGATGCGGCCCCTGGACGCTCCAGTGAAACCAAACCGTTAGTGGCCTCTGCCATCGGAACAATCCTTTTGACTTGGAGTCATCAAACATTTTCTGCACCATATGCTTTGTTTCCATTCGCATCAAAGCACACTCAACATTGGTCTCATATCACATATGTGACAGAGCAAGACTAGTAGATCATCCACATCAGTCAGAATATATCTATCGCTTCAATACCACCACTGTAGTCCTCTCTTTCTTTGAAGTTCAGGTTCAGGTCATTCAAAGACACAGAAAAATTTATAAAATATGCAGACAAGGTAAAACTAAACAAACTGAAGTTGGATATGTTCCAATGGATTAATTTGTATGATTTTTAAATGCAGTTGATTGACTTACAGAGTAGCTGTATTTGGAGCAAAAATGTATCAATTTGAGACACGAATTAAAAAGAATTGAAAGAGATAGGTTAGCTGGATCAATGCTGAACAATGCAGAAAATAAAGTTCTGAAAACATGGAATTCCTTGCCTGAAAATTTTCAGTGTCTGAAAAATGTAGTAGTGGCAATACTCTCGATATTTTCCTCTACTTACTGATGTGAATCATTATTTTCAATTATGAACCTAGTCAAGTCTGATTTTAGGAGTAATTTAACTGATGCCTCAAGTGCAGCTTGTGTAATGTTAAAAACAATAAAATATAAACCTGATATGATTCATCTGTCTTCTTCTGCACTACAACAGAAATCACACTAACAATGATAGAGGATTCCTTAATTTTCATGGGTACTCCGTGCATTTGACGACTAATGTTTATTATTATAATTTAATTCTGTCACTTTTTTTTCCTTTTTGTTTCATATAAATTATAATTTTATTATAATACCATGTTATTCTACACAACATAAAATGTAATAAATGACAGAAATTTTCTATGGTATTTAATTTATATAATTACGTTTGTTATGCACTCTAATAAAATATTTAAACATCAAAACAAATAATTGTGAATACCTTTAAAAAAATAATTGTTTTTTGTTATAAAAACATCATATGCTTCTTATAGATATAAAAATAATCGATACCTCTATCTCACTCAATGGGTTGGCACGTTAGTCGAGTGAGTATACGCTTATTTCATAAACTTTGGCACTCAATTGCCAAAAGTTTTGCCACCCTGACCTACACCCAAGCAGATCTTCTCCAAGGAACATTGTTCTGAATATGACAAAAACCAAAGACAAAGAAAGAAACCTCAAGGCTGCCAGGGAAAAACAAAATATAACTTTCAAAGGAAAAACTATCAGGCTGTCACCAGACTTCTCAGTAGGAACTCTGCAAGCCAAGAGGAAGTGGAGCCCAATCTTCAAAATACTGAAAGAGAGAAATTTCCAGCCAAGCATTAACTATCCAGCAAAATTAACCTTTAGATATGAAGGAGGAATTAAGGCCTCTTCAGATATACAGAAGCTGAAAGAATTCTCCAGCTCAATAACCGGCACTCCAAGAAAAACTGAAGGAGGCTGTTTGACCTGAATCAAGAAATCAAAAAGGAATGGAGAAAAGTTGGGACAACAAAAAAATAAAAAGAAAAGAAGAAATGGATACGGGATATCCTCATATATCAATCATCACCCTGAATGTAAATGGACTGAATTCACCAATAAAGAGGCACATAGCAGACTGGATTTAAAAACAAAATTCAACTATATGCTGCCTACAAGAGACACACCTCTGCAACAGGGACAGACATAGACTCAGGGTAAAAGAATGGAAAACAATACTCCAGGCAAATGACAGTCTCAGAGAAAAGCTGGAGTGGCCATACTGATTTCGGATGAAAAAGACATCAGGATAAAAATATAATAAGACATAAAGATGGACATTACATCTTGATAAAAGGGACAATACACCAAGAAAACATGACACTCATCAATATATATGCCCCCAATCAGGAAGCACCAAAATTTATAAAGCAGCTACTAACAGATCTAAAAGGAGAATTTGACAAAAATACAATTACAGTAGGTGATCTAAACACCCCCCTGACCACACTGGACAGATCATCCAAGCAGAAAATAAATAAGGAAATTGCAATCTTAAATAATACATTGCAGAAAATGGACATAATTGACATTTACAGGTCATTCCATCCTACAACAAAGGGCTATACATTTTACTGTAGTGCACATGGAACATTTTCAAGGATAGACCATATCATGGGACTTAAATCCAACCGCACCAAATTTAAGGGCATCCAAATCATACCAAGTGTATTCTCAGTCCATAAAGCATGAAAACCAGAGATCAATTGCAAAAGATCAAGTGCAGAGAGAACCACATATACGTGGAGATTGAACAACATGCTATTAATAGTGACTGCGTCAAAGAGGAAATAAAACAAGAGATTAAAAAATTTGTAGAAACGAATGACAATGAAAACACGACGTATCAAAATTTCTGGGACACAGCAAAAGCAGTATTAAGAGGGAAATTTATATCATTACAGGCCTATCTCAAGAAACAAAAAAACAAGTAAACACCCTCACATCTCATCTTATAGAGCTAGAAAAAGAAGAACAGAGGTCCCTCAAAGCCAGCAGAAGAAAATAATTAATAAAAATTAAAGCAGAACTTAATGAAATTCAGAATAGAAAAACAATATATAAAATAAATGCCACAAAGAGCTGGTTCCTTGAAAAAAATCAACAAAATTGACAAACCACAGGTTAGACCAGTGGTCGGAAAACCGCGGCTTGCGAGCCGCATGCGGCTCTTTGACTCCTTGGCTGCGGCTCTTCCACAAAATGTTTAGTGAAGGCACAGAATAATATTTATTAACTTGCCTTGTAAGAGACGAGTAAACATTTTTGAAACGCAAGCCTACAAAAAAGAGGCACATTTTTAGAAAGCAACAATAGCACGGATAGTCGCTCGCAAACATGTGTATCATTATCTCCGTCGAATTGCTGCCCGACGAAATGTATTTTAACTACAAATAGGAAGAAAGCAGTCGAGGAACTCCAGAGGAGACAAGAAAGGTCAGCTTTTGTTTTTAATCACTGGGTGCAATCTTCTAACAATGTTAATATGGCAAGTTTTGTAGTTAGTCAGGAGATTGCTCAGAGAGGAAAGCCATACATGGACAGAGACTATATAAAGAGTTGTTTTATAAGTGCATCCGAAGAGCTTTTTCAAGATTTTAAGAATAAAGCAGACATTTAAAAAAAATTGAGAGGTACATTTGTCTGCTAAAACAGTGAAAGATAGAACAGTAAAAATGTCTGCAAACATAACAAACCAACAAATTGAGGATCTCAAATTGGCCTCAACTCTATCAATAGCAGCTGACGAGTCTTGTGATATAAATGGCACAGTGCAAGTTTCTCTTTTTGTGCGATTTATCTCCACTACAGGCCCTAAAGAGGAACTTTTGGGATTATTGCCACTTAAAGGACAAACGCGTGGAGTAGATATAGCAAATGTTGTAATAGAGTGCTTCAAAAAACATCAAATTCCCCTATAAATTCCATTAACTTCCACCGCCAATTTAAAGAATTTCTAATTGAGGTAGAGAGTGAGTATGCAGATCTTCTGCTGCATAACAAGGTTCGTTTGTTATCGAGAGAAAACGTTTTAAAACGTTTTGCTTCACTGTTTACTGAAATAAAAGCATTTCTTCTTGAGAAGAGTGTTCACTATGCAGAGCTAACGAACGATCTGTGGATCCA
>PVKE010043332.1:0-13423 GCA_004027555.1 Craseonycteris thonglongyai | reverse complement strand
TCCCGGCTCCGGCCCAGGCAGGACCCACGTGCTGAACTGGGGAGTTCCCACAGTTTGGTTCTCTAACTGTCTCTGTCTCTGTCTCTCTCTCTATCTGTCAAAAAGTAAAATAGAAATAACTATGCACTGAAGACAAAAAGATAATTTCTCTCTATAAATGTGAAAAGATAAAAAAAAAAAAAATAAAAAAAAAAAAAAAAAAAAAAAAAAAAAAAAAAAAAAAAAAAAAAAAAAAAAAAAAAAAAGAACAATGCCTTCATCAAGCTCAGCAAAATAAACCAGACAGAAAAAAACAAGAGCCATATGACTTCACTCATATGTGGAATATAAAACTAAAAGCAACAAAGAAACAAAAACACATGGACACAGTCAACAGTTTACCTGAGGGTAAGGGGGGGAAGAGGATGCGGGGGAGGGGGAGACAAGAGTATGGTGATGGAAGAACTGACTCTGAGTGGTGGGCACATAATACAACACATAGACAATGTATTATAAAACTGTACATCTGGAACCTATGTAAATTTATACTAACCAATGTCAATAAAAAAGAACAATGCCTCTACCTCACCTTGGCTACAAGAATGTACATGAGGGAAGTTTAGGCCAGTTCTGATTAATTCCCAACGTTCCTACTGCTGTTCAGTAGGAAATGATCTAGTGTGGTTCTCCTCTTACTAGGAAAAGCAGGCATTCCAAAGGGGGTCAGAACCAGCAGAGTGAGACATGGGAGACAAAAAATTGGTTTGCTGTCCAAGGTACCTGCACCTGCATACTTTCAGCTCCACTGGACAGGGCAAACATACCATATTCTAGATCCAAGAGGCAGGTCTGACAGACATTCTTCAATTTACTGCAGGTTTGGCACACTTCAGTCTTCTTGAAACGCATCCGGACCCCGGGGCACCAGCGAAACACTGTGAATGGCCTGGCACAGATCTTTAACACAAAATAAGAGCCAGAGTAAGAATGGTCCTAACCTGAACAATCAATCCAGGAGACTTAATAACAATGGGGGATTCCAAGACAGGATTTCCGAATTTAGGGTTTAGAAGAGACCTCAGCAATCATCTAGTCCGGGGTGTCCAACCTTTTGGCTTCCCTGGGCCATAATGGAAGAAGAATTGTCTTGGGCCATACATCAAATACACTAACACTAATTATAGCTGATGAGTTAAAAAAAAGTTGCAAAAAATCTCGTAATGTTCTAAAAATGCTTACGAATTGTGTTGGGCTGCATGAGGACTATGGGCTCTGGGTTTGACAAGCTTGACCTAGTCTAAATGTCATCTGATATTTCAATCATATTTATAACCCTGCCCCAGTAGTAAAAAATTCATAGTGCAGAAATGAAATACTCAAAAATAGTCCTCTCCACCCCAGAGGTAACTATCATGAATAAATTGACCCTTAGTCTTTTTTGGCAGGGGGAAGTGGAGAATGTCATACACTCCTTGGAGAATCTTATGATGCTACCACCTTCCACCTAAAATGTTCATGTGCAGTACTTGGTATACAATCTCAGGGGGTTCAAAGCCCATACAGAGACACCAGGTTAAGAACCCCTATATTAAAGGGCTCATTTTCTTACCTTGCACACTAAACAGCTAACAGCCAATGAATATATAAATGATACATGGAAGTTGTGTAGTACTGACTTTACTGGAGAACCTCAAAGCTCCAGCAAGTTGAAGGCTAATTTAGTAGAGAAAAGGAAAATAAAATAAAATCATTACTTTAACAGAAATACTTACTTTGCATTCCTTCCCATACTTTTCTTTGGTCTGAAAGAGAAAAAAACAGAAAAGAAAGAGTTCCAGAAAGACTGGATGTTTGCTACTTCCCTAAATATTACAACTCAAGATGTGTCTGGCGATCCATGGCATCCTAATGGGGGTTGGAGAGGATATCTTTTGTGTGTGTGTGTGTATGTATGTATGTATGTATGTATGTATGTATGTATGTATGTATGTGTGTGTGTGTGTGTGTGTGTGTGGAGGGGGTTGGGAGTGGAAGTTATATATTCTAACCACCTACTATGACTTAAAATCTCTTTAAGAATCTAAGGGATTTAACACCAGGTAAGTATCTTCCCACAGCTACAACTTAGGTTCACTTTTGTCTCCCAAATTCTCTCCCAAGAGCTAAAATTCCTAACGATTTCCACAGTACCTAAATCATGGAGGATGAAGCCATGGCCAGCCCACTTTACAAAGCTCAGTCAGAAGCAAACTACTATACATTCATCCTATTCTGATATCTGCATATAGTAAATGTTCTCATCCCATAAATGGTTCAAACATTTCAATACCTCTAAATTGATCACAATAATACAGTCTTAATTACTGAATGTTAACTGCCACTAATAGTACCTTTTATAAGGATAGGGGGTACCTTACATTAAAAAGACAAGGTGCAGTGGTCAAAAGGCATTTGATTAGGAGTCAGAAAACCTAGTTTCTAGTTCTGGTTCTCTACCCAACTTGCTGAGGTCCCTGGAGTGAGAATATCTGAATATAAATCCCAGCTCCTCTCCTCAGCTGCTATATGAAAAGACACACTCTCTCAGGCTCTGATTAACAGATCTACCTCGTAAATGCTCCACAGACCTTAGCTCCTATTATGTATGACTCCTAACGGGATTGTAGCTGAGTTCCAAAGTGAGAGAATAAGTATGACAGTCCTTTGCAAAAACTGTCTTAGCCTTTGGGTTAGGAAAGGAGCATCATTACTGCCGCTTGGCCTAGAGAAGCACTTCACGGACAGGGTGCAAATGACAACCACCGCGCTGACAGAAGGTGAGCAACTCTCAATTCACACGCGATCACTCACCATTCGGATATATGGGTTTTCTCCAAGACACGTCTGGCACAGAATAGGGAAGTCCTGGTGAAAATGGGAAATCTGGTTGAGGGCCAGGCTCCCAAGACCCTGCCATCTCAGGCACACCGGTGGGTACTTGGGTGGGGGAGTACGGAGCAGGGCAGGACCCCGAGGTCCAGCACCCGCCCGTTCGCGGGAGGGGGCACTGTCTGCTCTTCTGGCAGGCGGCGGGAGAAAAGACCAGCACGGGGCGGGGGAGAGGGGAACAAGGATGGAGAGGGGGCTGGTCCCAAACCCTGGCTAAGCTGCCTCCCTCCAGGCCCGCAGGAGGGCCGCCCTCCAGTCTCTGGCGCCAGCCGAGCTAGGCCGCAGCGCTGGACCCCCCATGGAATTCCCTCGGCCGCGCCGCTGCCACAGCTGTGCCCGCGCGCAGGAGGCCGCCTTTCTCTCCTCCTCCCGCAGGCACACTCACCGCATCCTCCCAGTTCTGCCTGTTATAGGTGTTGGAGCCCAGAGAAGTCGCCATGTTGAAAGCGTCCGCAGGCCGAGGTAGGTTCCGAGTTGGGAGAGGACCGCCACAATCCCGTCAGGCCCCGCGGTTGCTTCCGGTCCTGATGACGTCTTATTTAGGCGCCTGGTGCGCCCGTGGGGGCGGGGTCTTGTGTGTCATGACGTCTCCCGCTTGTAATTTCCTTGCTTAACAATTGGGAATCTCAGTATATTACACCTTGGTGCTTCCTTGGAGTCGTAACCTACTTGGGATGAAGAGCCCCGAGTACAGCTAGTTTATTTAAAAATTGAGTGAAAGAATACAGAAGGGGAGGCCGGGATGGCTCAGTGGGTTGGGCGCTCACTTTGCAGCGCCGGGGACCGAGGATCGAGTCCCGGCCCCGGCCCCGGCCCGTGCGGAACCATGTGCTGAACTGGGAGCTCCCCTAGTTCTCTCTCTCTCTCTCCTCTGTCAAAATAAATAAATAAAAAATATATATATTAAAAAAAAAAAAAAAAAAAAAAAAAAAAAAAAAAAAAAAAAAAAAAAAAAAAAAATCCAATTCTTAAAAAAAAAAAAGAATACAGAAGCAAGCAATGAATGGGGGCCTGGGATTCAAACCGCGTTGCTCGCACTGAGCATTGATTATGCCAAACGCTGGGCGAATGTCTTGCGTGTCGCGATTCTCACAGTAACTCATCTGTTGGGTTGCCAGGTTTAGCAAGCAGAACCACAGAACGTGTGGTTAAATTGGACTTTTAGATAAAACAATGAACCATATTTTAGTGAAAATGTCGCAAAAACTTGTACTAAAAAACGATCAGTTTATCTTAAAGTCGAATTTAGCTGGATGTAATGTATTTTATGTGCCAACCACTACCCTCTAGGCAAGTATGATTGTCCCTCTTTTATAGAAAATGAAACAGGTCCAGAGAGATTAAGCAACTTCCTTTTTGGTCGTGTAGCTAATGGTGAAGCCATAAATCCAAAAATAGTAGTTTTTCCAACTTCTGAAATGAAAAGGGTATTAGGGATCGACACGTGTTGTCATGCCATTTTTGGAACAACTCATAACCACTCCGCCAATATTTTAAACATTTCAAGCATTCTGGTGCCATTTTCACAATTTTTGACAGCCTATTATCAAACTACCTAAAATGTGTAAGTCGCCTCATATTTTAAAAATCGAGTTTACCTTTTAGTTGTACCGTTAGGAAATTTTACATACTTTCACAATTATAGAATATCTCTATCATCCCCCAAAGTTCCCTCTATGCCAAGTCAATCCACTTCCACCCATACAGGCCATTCTGCCCCTGTAGTTTTGCCATTTTCAGAATGTCATAAATAGAATTTTTATACAGCCTTTTGGGTCCAACTTCTTTTTCTTAGCATATTGTAATTGAGTCATCCATATTGTTATATGTGCCAGTAATTTGTTTCCTTTTATTGCTGAGAATTCCATTATATGAATGTACCAGGAAGTTTAAAAAAAAATCCATTTGCCAGTTGATGGACATTTGAGTTCCAGATGTCCATGAAAAGCCATTATAAACATTCACATACAGGTTGTTGTATGGCCCAGGTTTTCACCTGTAAATACCTAGGAGTAGGGGTTATTTGATCATATGGTAAGTATATATATATATTTCTTGTATGAGAAAGTCCTTGGTTTTATTCGAACTTCTTGAATCTGTGTTATCCTTCATTATATTTTTTAAATTCTTGGACATCATCTCTTTAAATATTCTTTATTCTCCATCTGGAGTCTGATTACACAAATTAGACCATTTGATAGTCCCATAGATCTTGACTACACTGTAGTTTCACTCTTTGGGGTGGGGGGTGGGGGTGATGTTCAGTTTGGATAATTTCTATTGTCCTATCTCCAAGTTTCCTGATTATTTCCTCAGCTATGACAAGTCTACTGATAAGCCCATAGAAGATATTGTTCATCTCGGATCCTGTTTTAAATTTAATTTGTCTCTTGTAGTTTCTACCTCTTTGCTGAAATCTGTTCATACATATTTTCCATATTTTCAACTAGATTTTTCAATATATTAATCAGAATTCAGTTCCTGTTTGATAGTCCAACATCTGGGTCATATCTGTATATGCTTTTTGTTTTTATGGCAATGAAAAATGGGTTGTGTTTTGTGTACCTCAGGTTTGTTTTTTTCTTGAATTCCACTCATTGCTTGTATAACAGTAGAGACTACGGTAAATACAGGTACTCAACTGCTTTGAAACTCATTAATTTGGTATGTGATGCATTTTGCAATGAAAATTTTGTCCTGGTACTTGTTTGGCACTTGATGCGCAAGCTAGAACTTGTCAGTGTGGATTGTCTCACACCTCGCTACCCTTTCCAGCCAAAACAAAGGGTCATGCATTAGTCACACAGTAGCTCTTGCCCTGTGCACATCCCCTTGTGGTCTTATCTTAGCTTCTGTGGTCGTTTTGTGTATTTTCAGATCACAGTTGGTTGTAGGTAACTGAAATCATGAAAAGAGGAGGAACTACCATACTGCAATTGAGCAAGTGACTTAGCTCTGAATTGAGTTTGCTCCAGGCTGCCCTTTGAATGGAATACAGGAGAAACAGATGACAAAGGGGCCTGAATTTGGCTCTGAAGGAGTCTGCAGTCCAGTAAAGGAGCTCCATACACAATATAAGGAAGAGGCAAATGCCCTGAAGAGGTACAATACTCTGATGGAGTAAGGGAGAGGCAGGAGCAGGAAGTAATTCTGAAGAAAGTGCAGAAAGAGGTAAGAGGATTTACGCAAAGAAAACACCAGAACAAGAAAGCTCACAAGTAAGATATTTGGCTTAAGATAAAAAGAGGCATATGTATATTAAAAACTAAAGATAAAGGATCAACAGCTACATTAATAAGGAAAAGGGTGATAATATTATTTAACAAGTCCTGGGTGCCTACTATTGCCAGACATTGTTCTAGGCTCTGCAGATACAGCCATTTTTAATTTATTATTATTTAATTTATTTATTTATTTATTTAAAAATATCTATTGTGTGTGAGGTGAGAGAGAAAGAAGGGGGAGGGCCCAAAGCAGTCTCCATAGTTGTACATCATCAGTTGTGACATAGTTTCATTCTACACAGGTGGATGTGGGGCCATGAGAGGCAGGAACTGAACTGGGAGCCTGCTGCGTGGGAGGCAAGAACTTTTCCCACAGGACTCAGATGTTACCAGTTGCACCACAGTTCAGCACATGGGTTTGCATTGGTGGGGGACAGGACTTGATCCCAGGACCTCACAGTTGCAAGGCAAGGACTCAACCTACTGAGCTACCCCAGAATCCCCCAATTTTTTAAAAAGACAGAAATATCTGCACTGTGGGGCTTACGTTCTAGGATGAGAAGTCAGAAAATAAAGTATGAGGGCTGTCTGGAAAAAATCCAGCCATTGTCAATATAATGAGAATGGTTACATGGCTGAATACCTTCCGGGCAGCCCTTGTATACAGTATGCATATGGTATTTAGTGCTATAGATTAAAAAAAAGCCGCAAAGTGGGATGGGAACATATTGGGGGGGGGGGGGACAGTTTACCTCATTAAATAGAGTAGTCAGAGAGGAAATATTTGAGCAAAGGTCTAATGGTGATGAGGGTGAGAGAACTGAGAGGTTTCCAGGCTGAGGGAATAGCCAGTGCAAAGGCCCTGAGAGAAAGCCTGACTGGGCAACTCAGGACCAGCAGATTCATGGCTGGGTGGCGGGGGTGGGGTGAGTATGGAGTAACAGGGTGTGGGTTTTAGGTATTCGGGACCTCATAAGCTATTGTAAGGACTCTGCTTTGCTCTTGAGCAAGCTAAGCCCAAGGGTTTTAAGTAGAGAAATAACTTAATGCACTGGCTGCCATATCAAAAATCAACCAAAGGGCGGGGGCGGGGACCCAGAGTGGTTTTGACTAGTTCGGATGCTGTTGTGATAATAATCTAGGGGTCTATATAGATGACAATGATTTAGGGGGGTCTATATAGATGACAGGATAGTAATGTTGGAGAGGGTGTCAAGAGGTCATAGTTTGAAGAGCTGAAAGGACTGGCTGACTGACTAGATGTGACATGTAAGAGGAGTCAAGGGTGATGTCAAGGTTTTTGTTGTGAACAACTAAACAGATACAAGTTGCTACTTAGTAAGGGACCAATGCAGGAGAGGCAGGTATGGTGAGAACAAATCCAAACTGTGGTTTTGAAATTTCAGACTATTCTAGAGTGGGTATGTAGAATCAGATGGCCTGAAAACGGATTTCCCAAAGTGAGCAGAGAACAGGAGTGTGAGAAATGAGACCTGATACACTCCAAGGCTGAGAAGATGGGAAAGAACTAGCAAAAACTACAGAAGACAAGTTGCCAGGAAGGTAAAAGGAAAACCAGGAGTGCTGTGTTCTGAAAACCAAGTGAGGAAAGTCTTTCAAGATAGATCAATGGTCAGATTGAAAAAATAGATGAAGACTGAGAACAGACCAGGTTTATTTTATTTTTTTGAGCTGAACTGGGGGCCTCACCGCATTTGGGAAGCACACCCCATTTCAGCATGTGGGTCTGCCTGGGCCAGAGCCGGGATTCGATCCTCGGTCCTCAGGTCTTCAAAGCGAGCGCTTAACCCGCTGAGCCATCCCGGCTTTCCCAGACCACATTTTTAATAGTGAGGATTGCTGGGGGCCCTTGACAAGAGTAATTTTGAAATGGTGGGGTGGCACCCCAAGTGGGATGGGTTCAGGTGAGAATGGGAGAGGAACTGGAAGGTAGAGTTAGGAGTTTGGTGTCAAGGGAGTAGAGAAGTGGATGGTAGCTGAAGAGGGGTGTGAGGTCAACGTTCCTTTTTAAGATGAGAGAAATCATAGCATGCTGCTGGAACCCAAGCGGGGGGTGGGGGTGCTCTGAAGTGATGTCCTTGAACAGGTAAGAGGATGAGACTGAGTACATTTGTTAAGTGGTGGGGCTGGCTTTGGACAACAGGAGACTGAACAGTTCGTTTACAGTAAAAGGAGGGAAGGAAGAATTCTACAAATACAGATAAAAGTGGATAATGGCCCCTTGTTGCATTTGGGCCATTTTGTGTATCTGAAAGGACATCTTTGGGAGCAATGACTCAGATACATGCTGGTAGAGAGACCCAACAACGTAACATTTATATAATGGTTCTCAGACTATGTTTAGAAGAAGCTCAAGTAACATCTACCTATATGATGTTACAGTGACTAACCTGATAGGTTTTAGCTTAGTTCATTTAAAGAAACAGAAGGGAGCATACCCCACTGGTTCTCATACTCTCTCGACTCCACCCATCACCTGACCCGGGGCCATGCTATTCCAACCAGTCTTCATGAAACCAAACAAAAGACACACTCAAGCTTTGTCTGCTTTATTTCACTACATTAAGTTAAGCAATAAGGCAAAACAGGAACCTGTCATTCATAAAGATCAAGGAGTGCCTCTCATTCCCAAAGGGACCAAAAAGGATGTTTCTTCACAAATACATATGACATTTAGCTCAGTATAACTATAAGCACTTTGAACAAAGTGGGTCAAGGTGATGTCAAAGAAAACTGGTGGGCTAATCAAAGCACAAATCCAAATTAACTTAGCCTTAAGTTTCCAAAATTGTAGTTTCTAGAGCTAATGACATCTAACTCACCTGCAGTGGTGCACACTGACTACGCACCTGATCTAATATAAAAAGGCAACAGATAAAATTTTGAATTCACCAGCTGCAGGGGTTGAACCATTTCTACTAACACAGAATACCAGCTTGCACTGAAAACTATCTTGAGGAAACACTAATCAATGGATCTGTTATTCTGCAAGTTAATTTGGCTTCTGAAGAAAAAGAATTATTCTATGGCCAAAAGTGTTGTTTCTGTGTCACATGGGGGTGATGAGATCCATTACTTCAACATTATTACTTCTGGGAACAAATACCAGCTACATGCCATAAACACATGACATACAACTGTGTGTAATCTATGAAAAGGTGTAAACATAGGAAGCTATTTTCTACTTTGATGCCCATTTCTTCCACTGGCAAACATGGAGCAGTGGCTTCACAGTAGGCTCTAGTAGGTATGACATAAATGTTAATTTGACACTCTGGGGTCACAAACTATAAACTATGTCTATAGTCTGAAAATTTGTCATTATACAACCCACATCCCAACTCCTAAGAGGCTGAACCTCACTTATTATTGTCATATTAGAGACAAGAGTGTTTTTCTTACACTATAGCATATCCATTACTCTGTGGAATATTGTTTCATAAAACTGGCTTGACCTTAAGAATACAGTTTGGTGTCTTTTAAAGGCTTCCTAAATTTATCTTCCAGAGGGAGCTGACAAAATACTGTGTCCTCTCTGTATTCTGGATTACTAAATATCTTTATTTTTTAACTAAAGGCTTGAACTTAAAAACAAAGCCAGGGTAAACAGGAAATTTCTTTTCACCAAAAGCCTGTTGGCCACTTGCTAACAATGCATTTACAAAATATGTGATGCAGCTGGTTTTCTACTCTGTCAAGTCTCATTTTAGAAAACATCACAGAAATTGAGGTTAGCATCCCAACTGCAGAATGCCAACTGAAAACAGCACATCGCTGTTGGGCAAGTATTCTGGGCTACTTGCTGAGCTATTTTATGTTTTATAGTCAAAATGGTCTTATTTGACATACTATATGATACAAGTCAAACTCAGGAAAGGGAAAGGTTCAGTTCTTTTTCTTAATACCCAGTTTTGGATTCAGGAGATTATAACTGTTCATTTCCCTTTCAAACCAATAGAAAGAACATTACTTCACATCATGCTAAAAAGCTAACCTTTATAATGTTTTCTGCATTCCAGAAGTGAACTTGTCCACCAAGTTTTCTTTGGGCTGTTTCCAGGTCCCAAATATTCAGAACAATCTACTGTGTTAAAGAGGCAGAGCAGAGAAGGGATAGGGAGTAAGATATAAAAATTGCCTCCCTGTGGCAGCATTAATCCCTGGATATTGTGGCAACACTTAAAATGAATGGAATTTGCCACCCCCTTGACATGATATTAAGTGCTTGCTTCTCAAATTCTTCCTTAAGAGAAAAAGTTCAATATTCTACTGAGAAAAAGTTTTAAGAGCCACCAATAAATAAGTATCCGATATTAATTTAAAAGAAGGCAAATAGAGGGCCTTAAGAATTTCAGAGGTTTTCCCAATCATCACAAACTAAAGACAAAGTGACAATTCTATTTTTCTGTCAAATGTAAATCTATGGCAAGAGGGGAGCAATTAATGACAAGTGAAGGGATACGTTTAGACTGCTAGAGTGTACCTATTGGAATGCAGAAAGAAGGTGGTAAATTGAGACTAATGTTGGATCATGGCCAGCAGGTCTGCCTTCTGATTATCATTTTAAGTTTCATCTGTGAGATTGTAATCCTTTGTGAGATCAGATCAGGAGACAGCATGTCAGTGTTTCTCAGGTGGTAAATCTAATGCCACTCCAAGCAACAGCCATCCGCTTTCTTGGGATGGAACTATGCTGTTGATATTCAGCGTGCAGGGTTCAGAGAGGGAGACAGATGTCTGGTGTTAACAAAAGTGAGAGCAAGAACAGCAGTTACCCAGTGTTCCTGATGCCTTGCCTACGCCCCCGCCCTCTTAGGAACAGCAGTGCATGGGTACATCATTAGAAACAAGGCCCAATGAAGCAGCAGCTTCCACATTTTCACATGGGTTTGTGGAGATACTGTCCTCTGGGATCTGCCCATCAGTAACACCTTTTAAGGAAGAAGCGGGCCCAAGCTGAGTTCCACATGCTGTGTGAGCCAGACAACTTCTGTGCCCTGGTCACCTTCTTCAAGGGGGCGGATGGGGGCTGCCAGGTTTTTAAAATCATGCTTCATCTTAAAGCACACAGCCACTTCGCCCTCCTCACGTTGTGGGGTTACTTTGATGAAAATACCCACTTTGTTGGCCTTTCTGAAGGCTACAATGCTGCAGAAGGAAATAAGCACAGTTAGGCAGGTCACAAGTCAGCCAAGCCACTAAGAATGACAGTCATTTTATGGCCAAAAGGAAATCTCTGACAACATGATATGACCATCATCCCACTTTTCAGCCATGAAAAGTTTCTTCAGCAAAATGCTGATCTCATTTTTTTTTAATGTTACAAAAGTAAAATACAGTCAAACAAATCCAAATAGGGAAAATAAAGGTCTTTGCCCTTGTTTTTCCCTTTAGCACAAGAGAAAACTTCGGTTCTTAACCTACCAGATATTTTTCAATGAGTTTATACTTTTCTGCTTTTTTAACCAACTCAAAAGGGACACACTATCTTGCAACTTGTTTTTTTTCACAAACACTTCTCCATATTGGTACATATACTTCTCCATTCTACTTAATGGTTACCTGGTATTCTATTCTATATTTACCATACTGTCTATGCACTGGGGTTTTGCCAATGTTCCTCCGCTACATGGTGCTGCAAACATCCTTTTACATTCACCTTTGTGCACATGTGGTAATACTTCTATAGGACATATACTAACTCTGAGTTAAGGAATTTCTGGAACAATGTAAATCAGTGTAAATAACCTATGTGAATAAGGAATTTTAAGGAATAGAAAAGAATTTAGTTAAGGTTTCCATTTCAGTTTTCTTTGACATACACTTAAAAAGTTTGTGCATTTAATAACTTTGCCTCAAAAAGTAAAAGGGGGGGAAGCCGGGATGGCTCAGTGGGTTAAGCGCTCACTTTGCAGCGCCGGGGACCGAGGACCGAATCCCGGCCCCTGTACAGAACCATATTCTGAAACTGGGAGCTCCCCCAGTTCAGTTCTCTCTCTGTATCTCTCTGTTTCTCTCTCTCTCTGTGTCAAAAATAAATAAATAAATAAAAATATATATTAAAAAAAAAAAAGTAAAAGGGTAATAAACAGAATTTGATCTACTGTCCAAATGATACTCTCAGAAATGTTACTGAAATTAAACATTTACAGATTTAAACATTATGCAACATTTTCAGATATCTAAAAGTCCTACAAAGTATAACATGATATATAATTCAAATTTTTATTAATCTGTCTGGAATTTGATTATCAGATGATCTTTCCAGAAGTTTACCTTAACAAATTTCTGTATCTAATTAATGTAATTTAAGGACCCACATAAAACAAAATATTAGAGAGAATGCATTTTGTACTATAGTTAACTAAACCCTTGATTTATATCAGATTTATTTTAAAAATTCAGTGAAAAGTAGTAAAAAAGGAAAAAGTCAGTCTATCTTTCTATCCTTATTTCCCAGGCAATCGCTGCCATCTGGGAAGTTTTTAATAAAATTCAGACTTTTGGTGACCACCTAAACCAGCTCAAGAGAACATCTGGGGTGGAGCATGGAACTCTGTAGAAAAAATGAAAAACAAAACACCCACCCTGGTACTTTCTCAAGTTAACCCAAGTTTGGTAATCATTGTACTAACCTCATCTTTGCCCTCTCTTTATCTTTCCAGCCCATCCCATGTTCTCTCTTCTTATTAATATCTTGTTGAAGGAGCTTTTGATCACTCTGTTAAAAAAGCTTAAATGTTCCCTGTGCCAGTATATTAAGCTATTATTATCACCTATCATCACTAATGCCCAAATCTACCTTCTGTATCTCGCTTTGTGACCCAGGACTCTGCTTACCACACTTCTGCTTTGTAGGCTGGCTCCTCCCTGATGTCTTCCTGTTAGTGCATGGTTTCATTAGTGCCCCTTCACCTAGTAAGTGGCAACAGCTAGCTGCAGTTGTCCAGCTCTAGCCTAACCAGCTTTGGCATGCCGCCTCTCCTCTGCTACCCTGATGTCTGCACCAGGCACACAGTGACTCCTCTCTCTCCTCCAGAGATCTGAATATCAGTTCCATGGCTCCTGTCAAGCTTCTAAATTTTAACAGTTTTAATCAGTTCCCTTTGTTCCCTCAGCCCTAGGGGTGGTAGCGCTTCATAAAACTGCCATCTGTGGGATACTGCAGAATTCTTTTTTTTTTTTTTTTTTTTTTTTTTTTTTTTTTTTTTTTTTTTTTTTTTTTTTTTTTTTTTTTTTTTTTTTTTTTTTTTTTTTTTTTTTTTTTTTTT